>BROF01006303.1:10417-20774 GCA_024346535.1 Eptatretus burgeri
ATTGGGCACTGTTAAAAGAAGAATAGAGGTTTGGGTGGCGAAGGTGTGCGACCCATGTCTAAGAGGGTTGGATGTGCTGACCACCGGTGGTTGCAAAATCGACTTAGGCCGAGGAGTCATGCAGTCGGGCGGTGAGGAATTGCCATTGGGAGGCATGGGCACGGATGAGAGGGTGGAGCTGGAGGCTCCCGACTCCGTGGTCATTCCCCCGGGTGCCGAGGCAGTGGTCCCGGCCCGGTGGCGGGCACACCCAACCTGGCAGGGCTCCTGTGGCCTGGCCGAACTACTGGCGGGGCAATCAACCCCGGGTTTAGTCGTGGGCCGCACCCGAGTGAACACCGACGGGCCTATCATGCCCGTCCGGGTAATAAATGTTAGCACGGAACCACGCACTATTAAACGGGGCACGAAGGTGGCAGATTGCACCCCAGTGGTAGAAGTCGCAGAGCTGAGGGACGATAACATCGAGCCGGACCGGCCCCGGAGGGGGTCTCCAGAGTCTGCTCGGAATTGGCCCGATCCCATTTGCGAGATGGTAAATCGGAGTAGTGTAGATTTGGAGGATGCCCAGCGGGAGGCCTTGCACAAACTCGTTGACCGACACATAGGAATCTTCTCCTTGTCACCCGAGGATATTGGACGTATGGGCCTGGTGAAACATCAGATCCACACCAATGGGGCCCGGCCTGTCCGTCAGCCTGCTCGACAGCTCCCATGGAGCAAGAGAGAGGAGGCTGATGAACAGGTAGAAAAGATGCTCAATGCAGGTGTCATTGAGCCCTCGGGAAGTCCTTGGATATCACCGGTTGTGCTGGTCAAAAAGAAGGATGGGACCACGCGTTTCTGCATGGACTATCGCCAGCTAAACAGCGTGACACTCAAAGACTCCTATCCCCTGCCTAGAATTGACGATACCCTCGACGCCGTTTCAGGCTCCAAATGGTTCTCAACTTTGGACCTCAAGAGTGGGTATTGGCAGGTGGAGATGGATAAGACGGGGAAGGAGAAAACCGCATTTTCTACAGGGAAGGGACTGTATCAGTTCACTGTAATGCCGTTCGGTTTGTGTAATGCCCCCGCCACCTTTGAGAGATTGATGAAGCGTGTGCTCGGCGGCATGCCATGGCAATCATGCCTGGTGTACCTGGATGACGTCCTGGTACACGCTAAAACATTTCCCCAGGCAATAGCCAATTTGGACCAGGTGTTTGGGCGCCTCAGGCAGGCAGGGCTGAAATTGAGCCCAGATAAATGTACAGTACTTTGTTCGCGACAGAGGTGGCCTATCTCAGACATGTGATAGGCTGCAAGGGGGTGAAAACCAACCCAGGGAAAATTACAGCGGTAGAGGAGTGGCCCGTACCTACAAACGTTAAACAGGTGCGGGTTTTTTGGGGTCTTTGCTCCTACTACCGGCGCTTTGTGGCAAACTTTGCGGAGATAGCCAGGCCCCTTCACCGGTTAACGGAGAAGGGGTTGATATTTAATTGAACAGGGGAATGCCATCAGGCCTTCCTCAAATTAAAGGGGTGTTTGACATCCACACTCGTTTTAGCATACCCCACCGATGACGGGATGTATACCCTGGACATGGATGCAAGCCAGGAAGGATTGGGGGCAGTCTTGTCTCAGACACAGGGGGGCGTGGAAAGAGTGATCGCGTATTACAGTCGGGCCATGAGTAGGCCCAAACGAAATTATTGCGTTACTCGCAAGGAGCTATTGGTTATGCTGTCTGCCGTGAGCCATTTCCATCCGTACTTGTACGGGAAGAAATTCTTGGTTCGAACTGACCATTCCTCCGAGCAATGGCTCTTACGGTTCAAGGAACCAGAGGGCCAGATTGCAAGGTGGTTGGAGAAGTTGCAGCAGTATGATTTCAGTGTGGCCCATAGAGCCAGTAAGGCTCATGGGAATGCCGATTTTCTCTCTCGACGCCCCTGTCTGGGAGAAAACTGCAAATATTGCACGAGGCATGAGGAGAGGGACCAATTGGCGGACACCTCCCAGAAACTCCCAGCCCGTGCGTCCCGGGTGGTAGGCCCAACTTTGCCACTAACCGCAGGGGAGGAATTTGGCAGGTTGGCATGGAGCACGGCCCAGTGGGAAGAGCCCGTGATAGGGCCCGTGTACAAGTGGATCCAAGAAAACAAGAGGCCCAGTGGGGAGGAGATCGCCCCCATTCGGGGCGCGAACAAAGGCGTACTGGGCTCAGTTGAAGACCCTAGAAATGAGGGACAACGTCTTGCATCACAAGTGGGTGGAGATTCCCTCAGAGAGGACTTCTTGGCTGGTGATAGTCCCTGATGGGTTTAAGACCCAAATTTTGAAACAGGTGCACGGTAACCGCGCCGGCGGCCATTTGAGCAGAACCAAACCAATATCTCGGGTCCGCCGGCGATTCTATTGGGTCAACATGGGGCGCGATGTACAGGACTGGTGTCGAGCATGCGATGCCTGTACTGCCAAATAGAGACTGGCACGGAGGATGAGGGCCCCACTCCAACGACATCAGGTTGGGGCCCCCCTTGAGCGAGTGGCCATGGACATTTTGGGACCACTGCCCCCCACTCGCTAAGGTAATCGATACATCCTCGTGATGATGGACTATTTCACCAAATGGCCGGAGGCCTTTGCCCTTCCCAACCAGGAAGCCGGGGTCGTGGCAAAGGCCTTCGTTGAAGGATTTGTATGTCGGTACGGGATTCCAGAGGAGCTGCACACTGATCAGGGGCGAAATTTTGAGAGCGAATTGCTAAAAGAGGTGTGCAGGCTCCTAGAAATTCGCAAAACCCGGACAACGCCCCTGAGACCACAGTCTGACGGTATGGTGGAGAGGTTCAATAGGACCCTTATCCAACAATTGGCCCTCTTCACCGCCGATAATCAGGAGGACTGGGACGAACATCTCCCGTATCTCCTGATGGCCTATCGCGCGTCCGAACATGGGGCCACCGCCTGTAGTCTGGCGCTGCTCATGTATGGATGGGAGCTGCGAGCCCCCGTCGATTTGCTGTGTGGTCCAACGCCTGAGCGTCCCGACAGACCCCCAGGGGAGGGCTATGCCCGTCGGTTGGAGGAAGGCATGGAAAGAGTCCTTGCCTTCGCTCGCCGCCAGCTCCAACAGGCGGGTATGAGGATGAAGCGCAGGTACGACCACCGGAGCCAGGTGAGTGAGTACTCTCCGGGGGCGAAGATTTGGTTCTTCAACCCCCGGAGGAGGAAGGGCAGATGCCCGAAACTCACCTCACCCTGGCAGGGCCCGGGGGTCGTCCTGGTGTAAATCAGTGACGTGGTCCTTAAAATTAAAATGGGACCACGAGCCCTCCCCCAGATCGTCCATGCAGACCGCCTGAGACCCTACAAGGGTGACCTTACGCTCTCATGGTTAAGTCTTGCCGGAGTAGCCAGAGCTGGAACTACCGCTCCCGCAGAGGCGCAAGGCTCGCAGAGCCTCGCTGCGAGTACAGGATTCCTAAGCAGGGGGTAGGAGACCCCCTTGCTTCGGGCACTGGAACTACGAGTTTAGGGGATGGGTTAGCGATAGTTAGACCGGCTTCATGCAGCAGGGACAAGGCCTCATGGAGCCCGTGGAATGGATTAGTTAGAGGGATTTCAATTTAGATTTAGGAAATGGGAATTGTTGGATTTTTTTGGAGACATGGACAGACTGGAAATGTGTAGTGGAGACGTAGCTTAGCTACGTAGAGTAAATGGAACGTGCATGAGAATAAGGGATGACGAGGGAGCATGAGTTAGTCAGGGGATTTAGTTAGAAGGATGGCAGTGTGGAGTGTTGGTGTGAGTTGCGAAATGGAAAGTGTGTGAGGAAAGAGTGTGGGACAGTGGGCCCAAGTGCATGAGTGGAGCGAATGTGTTTGCATGGTGCGAATGACTGATCGGGGGGAGGAGTGATTCCCACCCAAGTGACCCCGGGGTCAGTTTAATGTAAGCTCGTGGGTTATTCAAATTTACTAACAGGAGGTCGTTTTGTTGGTGTCGAGAGAAGGCACAAAACCCGTTTGGAGGGGTGCAGGAGTTCATGGACCGGCTGGGAGCGTGGCTGTGGAAAGGTGAGTTTTGTTTAGTAGGCACTCCGGGCACCAGACTAGTCGGCCAGAGTAGGCCAAGGGCTCAAGAGGGGCCGGGATATTGTAGTGGGCATGGGCGACCCGTCCGAAACGGGACCCGTAGCGCCACAATGCCATGGGGGCAGTGTAATGGGCACGGGCAACCCTCGGAAAGGGACCCGGGGCATCAACACGCCACGTAGGCATCGGAGGGGGGCAATGCCAAAGAGGGCAACCCCCCGCGTTTATAGGGAGCAGCTCGGCTTGGAGGCAGCCTGCAGGCCTGGGGGTGCCATGGTTGGAGTTCAGCAGAGGGGGAGTTCCCGCCAGTTGAGCCACGCTGCCCAGCCAGGAAATTGTGCGAGGGCACGAATGAAAATTTGAGGGCGAGGCCCAAATTTAAGACGGACACCAACACAGGCGATGGGAATCATGGTTTTTAGAACCGGTAGTTTAAAAGTGTGAGGCGTTTTTGAAAGCCCCGGGGTAGTTTCAGGTTAATGAATGTTAGGGTAGATGGGAGATGTGCCCCTTCGCACCATCCATCCCTTCGCTCGTTGTAGGCCGCTGGACTCACCTTGGAAGATCGCTGAACTCTGAGGAGGCCATTCTGAGGCTTTGTTGGGCCTCGAGACAGGACGCTCGTCTCTCCCTATTCCACTCCAGAGAGGGAACGTAGGGGTTGGGAGTAGGCTAGGTTGACAGGATAGGTTAGCCGGACAATGACGATAAAGGGGGTGAGGGAGTCAATTATAAAAGGGAAATAAAAATAATAAAAATAAAGAGGGGCAAAATTTTGTTGTGTTTTGTGGCAAATTAAGGGAATGGGTATGGACAGAGACGATAGAGTGGGGATAGCAAAGGCGATAGAGTGGGGGGAGACAGTCGCCTCGGTCCGAGCCCACCTTCAAAGCGGCCGGCACCACCGCACTCCCTCCAGACCTGATGGAACCACACCAGAGGCCGGCCAGCTTCACCTGCCAGCCTGTTGTGCTGCAGCTGCCTGTTCTGCATGGACTTGCCTTGCCATGCCTCGTTTGCCTGCCTCTGCCATGGCCCCATGCCTGCTAGCTCTTGTTTGCGTTTGCCCTTGTGTCCATCCGTCACCATGTGCGACAGGACCATCCAGTTTTGCAAGGACTGCCCTGCAGGCAGCCCGTGCATCCATCCTGCTCATTTGTGTTTTGCGACCATCTCCATCCATTCCCCTGCATCAATGGACTTTGAAACGACTTCTACCTTCTCCCCTTTCACAGATCACAAGTCCTGGGCCATGGTTAAGTAATGGATAAGTTGAGTGGAAATGGTAAATACGTGGAACCCCACCTACATGTTTGTTTTAGCGCCGGCAATTTTAGTTAAGTTGTCCGAATGAGTCTGAGAGTTTGTTTAGTTAGTTACGCAGCGCATTAGGTTATTTATTTTTGGGACACATATAAAGAAATGTCGCACTCAGGGATCCGAAGGTAGAATGTACTCAGGGAAAACTTACACATGCTGGTCACACGAAAATTTGACGACTCGGGACGAGTCTGTAAAAAGGGGAGGGGGTAGTGTTACGAATTTGGGAATTCGATTGCACCCAACATACAGGTTCCTTTAGTCAGCTATGTCGATAAGTGCTTGTTCCCTAGATAACTCACCTTTCATTACCTTCACATTCTGCGAAAGCTTATGTTTTGGTCACTGTGTATTTATTTATTTATTTGTGAATATTTGTGTGTGTTTGTTTGTTATTCGCATAACTCAAAAAGTATGAAACCGAATCGCATGAAATTCGGTGGGATGATTGGTTATTATCCAAGGAACATTTGTTTAGATTTTGGGAGCGATCGGATCAAAGGTCAAGGTCAAGGTCATGAAAAGGTCAAAATCGTCTTTTTGCCATAGCGAAGTCAATTTTTATCCAATTTGCATGAAACTAATGCCAAAATGTTCAGAATTAAATGCCCAATCTATTGATATGCGACATGACACAATGACGTCATTACTCTTGTTAGCGGTTGGGGTCAAAGGTCAGGGGGGTCACGACCTTGCGCATGTGCGTTTTTTGGTCATAACGCGGTCAATTCTGATCCGATTCACATGAAACCAGCACTAAAATGTTCCCTGTTCTGTTCTGTTCCCTCCCCACACTCATGCCAAGAGCAAAACAGTAGTGGCGGCGAAGGTATATGCTCTCTACGAGTGCCCGTTCTAGTTGTTTAAATGTTCAGAAATCGATTAGATGCGCTGCGGATCGATTTAATAGTTAGGGAATGAACAATGGAGACATCCCTCCCCGTCTTCTGTGAAGAGGAAGAACCCTGCCGTCCCGTGACTCATGATGTCAACAACTCCCTCCCACCCATGGTTGAGCGGGGTGGGGTGGATCACGAGGACACGAGTCACGCCAGGAGTGGAGGGGGGGGCGGAGAAGGATAAGAGGAGATCTTTTTCTTTTGTTCAGGGACAGTTGGAGGGGCAGAGTTGGAGAAGGGAGTTGAGAGTAGCCGTTCAGCAGACCTTCGGGTCCTGTTTGGCTTGGGTTAGGGTTGAGGCCTTTGGAAGCTTTTTGCTTCGGCTGGCTCAGTGAGCTTCGGCTGAGGCCTGGCTCGGGAGGAGGCTTTTTGGAGGGTCTTTGCTTCGACGGTTCCGTGAGCTTCGGCTTCTGCTTGGCTCGGGAGAGCTTTTTGCTTCAAGGTGCCCTGTTTGGAAGGAAGTTAAGCCGGTCGCTCGGCTCGAGCTGCGAGTGGTGGCTTCTTCTTCTTGGTTCGTGGAGCTCTTTGTTCTCCATTTTGGTTCGCGGCTTGGTGTGACTCATCGACCTCTTCATGGAGGTGGTTCCTCGGGGAAGCGACGCATCGACGGGAAGGATCGGGGCCTTGTCTCACCAGCACGTGTTGAGAAGCGAGGGAGGTGGTTCCTCGGGCAAGCGACGCATCGACGGGAAGGATCGGCACCTCGTCTTACCAGCACGTGTTGAGAAGGATTGGATCCAGTTCGCTCTCACTGGAGCCCGAGTCCCAACAACTTCAAGACCACACGAGGTGGAGAGATTCGAGATAGGTTCTGGGTTTCAGCTCACCTGGCCTCCGAGCTGGAGCCCATTATTAAAGGCCTCTGCCACCATTTCTTGGGTGTGTGTGTGTGTGTACTTGTGTCTGTGGGCCCGTCTCATAAGTAGGAACTGCTGTGAAGTGCAAGTGACTGTACATAATAAGTAGACGGTTGTAGTTCTTTTGTAGTGCATTTGCTGCTTGTATAATTGCATACGTGTTTTGCCTTGTTTAATTGCATACGTGCTTTATTATAATAAATGTCCTTGTGTGAATGTAAACCTGTTCGTTGCGTCCAATCCCACATTGAAATGCCATCTTGTATTGTGAAATATTAGTTGGTTTTTAAATAACTGATGAATAGAATCGGGTCCGGCGAGGTCTGGCGATAATACCCGCTCAGTTATCCCGGAACGGAACAGACCGCTTAAGCGGTTCGTGTCCAAGCAGGCCTTCGCCGAGGTACGGTCCCTCGGTAGGTTACCCGCGCGGGTACTTAGGTATATCGATATTCGGTGATTGACCCTATTTCGCGCGGGTAGAATACGGAGTGGGCCATGGTGTGATTAAAAACCCACACGTGACTGGTTTCTGGCGTTGTTCCAGAAAGTCACGACTGGATTGTCCGTTCGGTGGGCGAAGAGACCGCTGTTGGTTCGACGCGGTCGTTCGCACGCCGACGGGCCAGAAATCTACAACAATATATTTGTGTATATATATATATATATATATATATATATATATATATATATATATATATATATATATATGTATATATATATATACATACATTTTTATATACATATATATCTATACAATATACATATATATATATATATATATATATATGTATTTCTACATGTATATACCCCCACCCTCCAACGCCTTCTGTATGGGTTGATGCACAAAGTGCCACAGCTGCATCGTACTTTGTGAATGGGCATGCATGGGCCAGATGTGATGGTTATAAAATAGGAGGCCACATGTCCCACAGATCTGGTTTCTTCTTCTCCCCACCTCCCATTTAATATCATTCTCTAAATTACGAGCAGAGTACCCACCATCTGGCTGGGCAGAGTTTGTGGGGTTGTACTAAACACTGCCCAGAAACATCCGGTGATGCACAGAGACTGTTTTTTCGCAGTCGGAACTGCTGTTCAGCTCAATTTTGCTGTTTAAATTTTGAGGTCAAGAGTGTGTAGAGCGTATCACATTTTAGTTTTAAAACATGAGCAGAAATTAAATAAAGTTACGAACGTTGCCTGGAGAAGACCGGAGACATGTTTTCGCAGTCTCTGATGAAAACTCTGATGCTCTTATTGATGGACAAATAAAATTTAAATGCAGTACCTCTATTTCATTGTTGTTTTTTTACTCCTTAGAATTTTGTCCTTATAATCCTGGCAATTTTTCTCTTTATAAATATAGTCTCCGGACTTTTCCAGGCATCTCCAGACTTATCCGGGTGGTGTTCATAACTTTATTTAATTTATTTAATTCCCGGTTCTCGGGGCATCTCTGGACTTCTCCGGGCGGTGTTCGTAACTTTAATTAATTTCAACTCACGTTTTAAACCTAAAATGCGATACGCTCTACAGGATTGTCAATCCTTGTATATCGATTCCGGAAATTCCACATTGGCACAGGAGGCAAGCTCACCTCCACGGGCCACGAATGGTTATGCTGCCGAAAGGAATATTTCTCTGGGTGAGACGTGCTTCAGCCCGACCCTTAAAAAGGTGAGGGTGTGGCTGGGGGAGGGTGAAGAAACCAGGGGCAGTCAGAATTTACTTGGTGAAGAAGCCAGTTAGTGTCAGTGGGGTTGAAAGGGATTGGCAGCTCAAGATTGGGAGTGGAGTCAGTTGGTCTCAAAGCATCCATGGGGTTGCAATCAGTCCTGGTAGTGTTATTCAAGGAGTGCCTGAGAGCTTCCAAGCTTGACTTCCAGAAGACC
Source organism: Eptatretus burgeri (assembly GCA_024346535.1). Lineage (NCBI taxonomy): Eukaryota > Metazoa > Chordata > Myxini > Myxiniformes > Myxinidae > Eptatretus > Eptatretus burgeri. Next base: position 19,480 of record BROF01006303.1, read on the forward strand.
AGATGCATGAAGTGGTGGCGAGCTAGTTTCCTGCTGGGACAGGTTTTCTTTCATCCATTTTTCTCCCCTGCAGTTGGAGCGGGGTTTTTATTTTTAATTTATTGCTTACCCACCTTTGTTTGATCGAGGTGTCGGGGGAATATTTGAAGAAGTGACTCGGTAAGCTTAGAGATGATGTGGTGCCATGGCCAGATGGTGTGCATCAGGAGTTTTGAGGGAGGTATCAGGGCAGATGTGCTTGACGTTGGCCAATATCTTGAAGGGCTCATTGGAGTCGGAGTAGGTGCCAGGGGATTTCAGAGTGGTTGGGTATCATACCATTGTTTGGGAGGTGATCGAGGAAAGAATTCGGAAACTGTGGAACTTTTGGTGTGACTTCAGTTGTGGGGAGGGTGTTGGAGACATTACTTGGGGAATGGATGGGCAGCCATTTGAGTGAATTCAAACTAATTAAAGGTAGTCAGCACAGATATACTAAAGGGAGGTGATGTTTTACTAATTTGTTGGAGTTATATGAGGTGGTTTCTGGCTGAGTGGATGGAGGAAGTACATTCGATGTCATATATCTCAACTTTCAAAAAGCATTTGATAGGGTGCCACCTGGAAGGCAGTTGGCAGGGGGTGGGGCTTGTGAAGTGGGCTGGTTGAATGGCCAACTGTAGTGGTAACTGGCTTGGTGATAGGAGATGGAAGGTGGCTGTGAGCAGGAGGATATCTGGTTGAGAGGGAGGGCGTTGGTGGTGGGGTGCCTCAGGGATCATTTATAGAACACTTTTTCATGGTTTGAATCAATGATTTGGACAGTGGGTTGAGAGTCGGCTTTCCAAATTCCAAAGTTGGCTTTCAGGTCAGGTCGACATCTCAGGATATGATCTTATTGATTAAAAAATGATGCTCATTTAATATTATATTATGTTAAAAAAAACGTAAACCTATACAAGTAATAAAAAAGAATCTTCTTCTTCTTCTTCTTTTGGCTGCTCCCTTTCGGGGTCGCCACAGCGGATCATCCGTTATGATCCGCATTCTGATTTGGCACAGGTTTTACGCCAGAAGCCCTTCCTGACGCAACCCTGGTCGCCTCTTACGACACAGGGATAAGGATTGGATTTCGCCATCATTCCAGGCTGCCCTACACCCTCTCATAGCGCGGCCCAGCGCAGAGCTCCCGTCCTCAAGCGATCCTCCAACCCAAGCCTCCGAGTAGCCGGATTACAGGCGCATGTCACAACGCCCGATTGCAAGTTATAAAAAATAATGCTTTAATGAAAAAATAGGACCACGTGTCCTGAAGC
>BROF01006303.1:21025-38062 GCA_024346535.1 Eptatretus burgeri
CCTCCGAGTAGCCGGATTACAGGCGCATGCCACGACGCCCGATTGCAAGTTATAAAAAATAATGCTTTAATGAAAAAATAGGACCACGTGTCCTGTAGCTCACCTGTATCAGGAGCAACATTCACTCAAACCCCTTGCACACACCTTTCGACCCTGATATTTTAATGCCATGAACAAACTTTGGTACATCATGCGTGATGAAGGTAGCGGTCAAGTTTCTTTGAAATTGTGTGTGTAGTTTCGGAGAAGAGAGCAAATACCTATTTTGGGTTTTCAAAAAACCCCTGTGGACCCCTTCTATGAGCACAAATTTTGATACAGTCGATAAACTTTGGTACAACATGATTGATGAAGGTTGTGGTTAACTTTCACCAACATTTATGTGTGTAGTTTTGGAAAAGAGAACAAATACCTGTTTTGGAGGGGAGTGACCCCCCCTCTCGACCCCCCTTTAATGAGCGCAGATTTTGATGAAGTCAACACACCTTTGTTAAGCATCAGATATGAAGCTTGTGGCCAAATTTCATCAAAATTGTATGCTTGGTTCAAGCGATAATGACTGAAGTGATTACGGACTGATTGACTGACTTACTGACTTACTGACTCACTCACTCATCTGCAGCTCAATAGCATAAGCTCACCTGACTAAAGTCCATACGAGATCAAAATTGCTACATTTTGAAACTAAGTCGACAAAGACAACAATTTGACAAATATCTGGATCTGCATGTTCACCAAAATCGAATCAATTCATCTTTGTCACACACCCAACCTGTCTACCAAGTTTCATCCAAATCCGTCCTTAACTTTTTGAGATATCCTGCTCACAGACGGACAAGCAGACGACAAACAGGGGTGAAAACATAACCTCTATCCAACTTTGGTAGTGGAGGTAACAAGACAACACGATATATTTGTCAGACCATCATTTGTCATTTACGTTGAAAGGTGCACGCAGTTTCTCCACAAGAACCACTACATGCATAACATTACATCGGTCTTTTCCAAGATTTTTTTGGCTAAACTCGTCGATGATTTTCGATAAGTCAAGTCTTCTTAGCACAAGACTTCAGTCCGATGCTCATGATTGAAAGACTATTAAGTCGATCTTGCACCATTCGGTCCCTGACCTCATCCGTGATACGTTATTCGTTTCAAGGACTGCTCACCCTGACCACTGTGATTTGATACCATGAGCAACAGATATATCCGAAAATGTCTTTCAATGTTAGGAAATGTTCGGGTGAGGGTGTGTTTGGAGGAATTGGTACATTCTCAGTTTGGCTGAATTTGTTTGTTTTTGTGAGGTTTGAAGCTCTGTTGAAGATGCCAGTACAATAGAAAACCGGATAAATTCACTTTCAATCGTGAGTTCCAGATCGTTGGACAGGAACATGCAAAATTTCCTGCAGATTGCTTGATCTCGTGAGTCGAGGGAGAGGCCAGCTTGGACAGGAATCCAAACTTATCGTCGATTTCCTTGTATTCTTCAAGATGGTGTTTCAAGACACTAATTATCTCTCTGTTCTTCATTGTACAGCCCACGAGCCACTGGTGGCCCCTGGTGGCCTAAAGTGTGACCCCTGACGTGCGGCCGGTAATACACAAATGTCAAAACACCCCATCATAATTCGTCATAAATGCAATCAAAATGACCCAATGGTTTCAAATGAGTGTTCCAACGTGAAGCATAAAGGGAACATAACGATATGAGCATATGGCAGTTTACAAACAATTATGCTGGCAGCCCAGTTAACCACAAGGAAGGAGAGTTTGGTTGTGGATACCTCCCCTGTGAGCGATTCCGAGCGATGGCAAGCTATTTGAGCAAAGTGATCCTGAGTGACGGCAAGCTATTTAAACGAACCAGTCAGGAGAAAGTGAGCAGGCAGATGCACAACCCTGGCATATACCTTCTTGGCACAACTCCTCTGAGTGCCATCGGTGACCCGCCAAGCAGCCGAGGCCCTATGGCCTCTGGGGAAAGCAATATGGCTGGCTGCAACAAAAAATATGCCAAACAAAGATAATCAGCCATAAAAAATGACGAGAGGGACACAGACCCCTCCAATGCCGATGCGTAGGTCTGTGCGGTCCTACCGAGCAGCCAGAATGTGTGGTGAAAAGGATAATGACTGCTCCTCCTCCAGTGAGGAAGGGGATCCCCACCTCACGACAGGATAGCGCTCTACAGTCCACACCAAAGCTAAAAGCTAAAGCGGTGTCGCCTGTTAAACAACCAACAATTGCTCGGCTTCAGACGAATCGTAGAAGATTAAATGACCAGTGCTGGAGCTTAGAGGAGAAGGAAATCATTCTCCATTGCAAAGTGTATTCTGCGCATGAAGCCATTGTTTTCCATCCATAGGGCTCACTTGGGCGGCCGCCTAAGTCAATTTCTGGCCGCCCAATTGCTTAAACACCCATTTCTGGCCGCCCAAATGACTTAACAACATCGTCCACATGTATATATTGTTACGGTTGTGGAAATTCACAGATCACCATTCAGGTTCCCGAAGATAAGTTATGTCGATAAGTGTGTGTTCCAGGTTAGATTTCCCCACCAATGTATAACGGGAATTATTTGTGTGCCGGGCTGTGCATCTTCAGTTAGCCGTTATTCTGTGTCTATCTTTTATTTTAACAACAACAACCAGAGCAATTCATCGACCACGTTCACCTTCAATCGGGGCGGATCCTGCCTGAATGAGGGTTCAAAGGTGATGAGAAGGAGGCCGCTGATTTCGGGTGGAAAAAGCCCACCGCGGCCCCTCCCCTTGGGGGCGATAAAAAAAAAAACCTCGTTCGCTCGCCGGAAGAGGGCGCGTGAGAGAGAGAGAGAGAGAGAGCCGGTTGAGAGGTGGAGGAAGTGGAGTGTTGTCGTGGGGTTGGTGGGTCGAGATCGCTGGAGCAGTCACTTGTGGGAGAAGCCTTGGAGCGCAGCCAGACGGCAGTGGAGAGTCGGGCGCGTCGCAAAGCCCTTGACCCACCAAGCCACCATTCGAAGCTGCTGCAGCATTGGCAACGAGCCAGCGAGACGGAGACACCAAGGGTCCCCAACCCGAACCAGGACCCAGCGAGTCACCACAAGGGTAGCCAGGTTGCCCGCTCGGTCTCTCGGAGCCCCTTCGGTCATCCTGGCTCTGAACAATAATAAAGGCTGATGAGCCTGTTCTTTTTTTCTTGGGTTTTTGTATGAAAGTCTGTGGCGCCTTGTCTCGAAGTCGAATTGTGAGTAAGTACATGCTTTTACATAATAAGTAGACATCGGCTGTAGGCTTTTTGATCGTGTCCTGCGCCCATTCCCCCATTGACTGCTTACGTGCCTGTACGAATAAATGTCCCCATTTTTGAATGCCACCTGCTCGTTGCGTCCCTTCCTACATTGACTGCCATAATTGCGTTCGGGATATGAGCTGGCTGATTATAAGCCGATAAAACGTACATCTGGTCCGACGGGACTTGGCGATATAAAACCGCTCGGCAATCGCATACGGAACGAGCTGCTTAAGCAGCTCGTTTTCATGCAGGAGTATAAACTCCCGGCATTTCTGTCCACGTGAATAATTAGGTACATCGACAATTCGGCAATCGACCCTGTAGCGCGTGGACAGAAGAGTTGGCTGGTTTATGGTGTGTTAAAAACACCCGTAGCTGGGTTTCGGTGTTGATCCAGAAGCTGTGACTAGATCGCCACATTCGGTGGGCACGCACAGCCGCAATTGAGCTAAAGGCGGTCATCCGCACACTGAACAGGCGAAAATATACAACAATACAACCTTCTATCATCACAAACCTTGATTCTCAGTGATGATGGGTGTGGGGGAAGTGGTGGGTGGTGGTGGTGGTGGTAGGTGTCGGGGAAGTGATGGCTGGTGGTGGTGGGTGATGGTGGGGGTAGCGATGGAGTGGGAGAGGTGGTGGTCATGGGTGTGGGGGAAGTGATGGTGGAGGTGGTGGTGATGGTTGAACTAATGGTGCTCGTGGAATAGTTACCCATTTATGCACTCATCTGTTATAACTTGTCGATGTACTATTTTTGTTCATCTGGTAACTACTTTTCTGTTGAACATGCAATTTGATTTATTATGCTGAAAATGTGTTCCCTTTTGATAACTGTTAAAGGCAGAGTAACCTTTGGGGAGTCAGCCTCAGGCTGGAGAGATGTAAATAAACTGAATACACACTGTACACCAGCGTTTGTTGTCAACTAATAATATCCATGTCATAGTTATATTGGAGATTGGTACACTGAGTGCCTCACACAAGTACAGAGTATATTCAATACAAATTTATTTCTTGGAAATATTGATCAGACAAGCAATTTTGTTTGGATATATCATAAATTTTTTAATGAAATCTCATGCATGATTAATGGAATGTAAGTTGAGATATTAAAAAGATCATTGATGGGTATTACAACCAGAACAAAGATTTTAAATATTTATGGTGAAGATACATACATGCTAAATATAAGATATGTTGTAAGTGAGAATTTTTTTTACAAAATTGATGATGCCAAGATACTAATTTGTGTCTCCACTTGCATGCTCAGAATGCCCCAGAATGCACCTACGAGCATCTAAAATTGCTAAATTTCATGGGGGAAAACCCCCAGACCGCAAGACAACGAAAGAAGAGCGAGTCAGTATTAAAAAGAAAATCTGGACAAAGAAGGAAAAATGGACGTTGCTATGGGCAATGGAATACGCCAGACAAAAAGGTGTAAGGAAAGAAAGTGCAAACACCTGGGAATGCATAATCCAAAGACTATTCCCTGACAAAGGTAATTTTAATAGGGCAGCACTAATCATAAAGGAAAACAATATCCTCAAACAAAAAACATTCAGAGAGGAGGAATTAAGAATCAGAGACGAAAAAACTGAAGAAGCAATAAGAAATAACGTGTCACCTATAAATGGCGAACTACCACCAATGCCACAATGAAATGACGAGACGTACATTTGGGATGAGATTCCCAGAGCACAAACTCCCAAAGAAAAGGAACAACCAACAGAATTTACTGATGCTCTACAGAGGGTAGAATGGGAGAGGAAAACAGAAACAGATGCGATCTCAAATTTAATCACAATAACTGAAACAGAAATTTGGCAACAGATTGGGGAATTGAATCAAGAAACAGGACTGAAAACCCCACAACAGGACCAGAGAATGACAGGAGGAAATGCTGCAGCAGCACCATTCGAGATAGATTTACCTGAAATCACTAACTTCGATCAAATAGCACCTTTGCAAACAGAACAAATAATAGCAACAAAGATAGATTACAATGAGGAGGAGAATAATGAGCAACAGAATAACGAAGAGGAAGAGGAGGTTGACAATGAACAGCATTGGTGAGAATATGAACTGGCTAATAAGATAGAGTAAATCAAATTAATATCATCCGAGCAAAGACCACGTCTTCACCGAATTAACAACAACAAACAGTTTAAAACACAAGTAAGGAGAATAAATCAAGCAGTCGTTAAAATTGCTCCCAAAATCACCGAGTTTAGTAGAAATTAACGATGCGAGTTTTGCAGCAGCACTGTATGTCCAAGAGAAAATGACAGGTAAACAATGACAAAAAAAAGATAGATCTCATAACCTGACCAAAAACAAAACACCACCATGGAAACAGAGACTTTCGAAGCAGGGAGACCGACTGAGGGTTGAAACGGGGCAAATAGAACAATTTAAGAAGGGAAACAGAAGCCTAAAGCTCATGAAAAGAATCAGACAAATAAAAAAAGAATTATAACAAAGAAAACAATGGACTAAAGTCACTAAACCCATTAGCTGCCCATAATAAACTCCAAATACAACAGATAGCAAAGAAAAAAAAAACTATGATGAGGCCAATAAAAGAAGAAACCCAAATCAGCAGTTTAAAAACAACCCAAAAAAGTTCTACCGAGAGCTCAGGAAGCAGAAACAAAATGTGACAACTCCCCCTAAAAAAAGAGGACCGAGAAAAATTTTGGAAGGGTACATTTGAAGATGAGAAAGAACACAACTCGGAAGCAGAGTGGATACAACACTTGGAAAATAAAAAGCACCAGCTGCAGGAAATGCACCCACTGGCAATTACCGAGGAAAAAATGAGAAAACATCTCGCAAGAGCACCGAACTTCAAATTCCCAGGCCTGGATGGGATTCTGAGCTTTTGGCTAAAGCAATTACATGCTCTCCACCCTCACTACGCTCGAGCATTTAACGAGCTCATCCAAGGGAAACAGCCAATGTACGAATGGCTAACAGAAGGCAACACTCTTCTGATCCCCAAAATCTGAAGAAACCCATCTACCCAACAAATATTGTTCGTCTTTCGGCTGCTCCCGTTAGGGGTCGCCACAGCGGATCATCCGTTATGATCCGCATACTGATTTCGGCATAGGTTTTACGCCGGATGCCCTTCCTGACGCAACCCTGGTCGCCTCTTATGACACAGGGATAAGGATTGGGTTTCGCCATGATTCCGGGCTGCCCTACACCCTCTCACAGCACAGCCCAATGCAGAGCTCCCGTCCTCAAGCGATCCTCCAACCCAAGCCTCCGAGTAGCCGGATTACAGGCGCACGCCACTACGCCCGGTCCATCTATCCAACAAATATAGACCAATAACATGCCTCCCAACAACATACAAACTTTTAACAAGTATAATCCCCGATGCAGTTTACAACCACCTCGCTCAACAAGGACCTTTCGAGGCAGAGCAGAAAGGTTGTAAAAGGGGATGTTATGGAACAATAGACCATTTATTGTTTTAAAAAAATAGCTCCGCAGAGCGGGCGTAACCCCTCAGCCCATGCATTAGAAAAGGAAGCAGTGATATCACGATGATGCAGTCAGTTAGAGCACATTGGACGTCTTATCGAAAATCAATCAGACTTCAAGATGGCTACCGTGGCGGCTAGTGAAAATCGCAGCGCGCCCATTTTCTAAAGGAACCTTCCTCTACTCAACTCCAACACACACACTACAAAAATGCATTTAATCGGACAAGCCAAGCCGTTCTCTAAATTGATGGAAACCAATTTCAAGATGGCTGCCATGGAGGCCACATTGAAAATCGCAGTGCACCCATTTTTGAAAGGAACCTTCCTCTACTCAACCCCAACACACCCTGCAAAAATGGATTTAATCGGACAAGGCGTTCTCCTCGAAATCGACGGAAACCAATTTCAAGACGGCTGCCATGGAGGCCACATTGAAAATCGCAACGCGCCCATTTTCATAAGGAACCTTCCTCTACTCAACCCCAACATACCCTGCAAACATGGATTTAATCGGACAAGGCATTCTCCTCGAAATTGACGGAAACCAAAAGTTGACAGACGCCTTGACGGACGCCCGGAAGCCCGCCGGACAACGCCTGTGATGACAATACCCCTTTTTCAGCCCAATTCGGGCTGAGGGGTAATAAAACCATCCTCGAAAACTGCAAGCTCTGACAAACCCACTTATTCACAGCCTGGATAGATTACAAAAAAGCTTTTGACAGTGTCCCACATTCATGGATTATAAAATGGATGCAGGTACACAAAATTAACCCCCAAATAGTCACACTGATTGAGAAAGCAATGACGCGCTGGAACACAATGCTGATACGACCTTACGTGGAAGGAAACATTGAAATCCCAGCAATAAAGATAAGACATGGTATATTACAAGGTGACAGCCTTTCCCTCCTCTTGTTTTGTCTGGCTCTGGACCCAATGAGTAACCTCATCAATGAACGACGACATGGATACAATCTGAAATGCAACATAAAAACGACTAAGAAACAAGAAAAGTGACACATCTACTGTACATGGATGATCAAAAACTCTTTGCTCCAAATGATAAGAAATTGGCAGATCAACTGAAACGAGTAAAACAGTACTCGGAGGACATCCGAATGGAGTTTGTTCTTGACAAATGTGCCTCGTGCACATTTGTACAAGGAAAGACAAAAAGAACAGACAACGTCTCAATTGATGAAAGCACAAACCATGCAGAAGCTAGAAAACGAAGCATCCTACAAATACTTAGGAATAGAATAAGGCCCTCAGGTACAACACAAAACAATGCGTAAAATAATCAGTGAAGAGGACCTCCACAGAATTAGACTAATTCTGAAGTCATCCCTCTCCCCCAAAAAACAAAACCAAAGCTATAAATCAACTTGCAGTGCCAGTATTCCAACATAGCTGTGCAATTTTAAACTGGCCACAATTGGAGATCGACGATCGAGACACCAAAACAAGAAAACTTCGAACTATTCACAAGATGTTCTACAAAAACCAATGCATGCTGAGGTTGTACTTACCGCGGAGAGAGGAAGGAGGTGGTTTGATGGAGTTTAACCAAGTGCACAGAACATCGTATGTCAGACTAGCGAAGTATGTGAAGAGCTCAACAGACAATCGGATGAGATTTGTACATGCGCAGGAAAAAAAACAAACCAGAAAAAGGATCATTAATCCATTCAGCAACAAATTTCCAAAGACAGGTGCAAATGATGGATACAAGACAGAAAAACAAAACAGAAACAACCACAGCCCCAACGATTGCAAATAAAAAAAATAGCTCCGCAAAGCGGGCGTAACCCCTCAGCCCATGTATTGTAAAAGGAAGCAGTGATATCACGATGATGCAGTCAGTTAGAGCACGTTGGACGTCATATTGAAAATCAATCAGACTTCAAGATGGCGACCGTGGCGGCTAGTGAAAAATCGCAGCACGCCCATTTTCGAAAGGAACCTTCCTCTACTCAACTCCAACACACACACTGCAAAAATGCATTTAATCGGACAAGCCAAGCCGTTCGGGAAAATGACGAAAACCAATTTCAAGATGACTGCCGTGGCGGCCACACTGAAAATCGCAGCGTGCCCATTTTCGAAAGGACCCTTCCTCTACTCAAGCCCAACATACCCTGCAAAAATGGATTTAATGGGACAAGGCGTTCTCCTCGAAATCGACGGAAACCAATTTCAAGATGGCTGCCATGGAGGCAACATTGAAAATCACAGCGCTCCCATTTTCGAAAGGACCCTTCCTCTACTCAACCCCAACATACCCTGCAAAAATGGATTTAATCGGACAAGGCGTTCTCCTCGAAATCGACGGAAACCAATTTCAAGATGGCTGCCGTGGCGGCCACACTGAAAAGTGCAGCGCGCCCATTTTCGAAAGGAACCTTCCTCTACTCAACCCCAACACACCCTGCAAAAATGGATTTAATCGGACAAGGCGTTCTCCTCGAAATCGACAGAAACTAATTTCAAGATGGCTGCCATGGAGGCTACATTGAAAATCGCAGCGTGCCCATTTTCGAAAAGACCCTTCCTCTACTCAAGCCCAACATACCCTGCAAAAATGGATTTAATGGGACAAGGCGTTCTCCTCGAAATCGACGGAAACCAATTTCAAGATGGCTGCCGTGGCGGCCACACTGAAAATTGCAGCGCGCCCATTTTCGAAAGGAACCTTCCTCTACTCAACCCCAACACACCCTGCAAAAATGGATTTAATCGGACAAGGCGTTCTCCTCGAAATCGACAGAAACTAATTTCAATATGGCTGCCATGGAGGCTACATTGAAAATCGCAGCGCGCCCATTTTCGAAAGAAACCTTCCTCTACTCAACCCCAACACACCCTGCAAAAATGAATTTAATCGGACAAGGCGTTCTCTTTGAAATCGACGGAAACCAAAAGTTGACAGACGCCCGGACGGACGCACAGACGCCCGCCAGACAACGCCTGTGACGACAATACCCCCTTTTCAGCCCAATTCGGGCTGAGGGGTAATAAAAAGGAAAATGACAAAAATAAATATCAGCACATATACCCTGAGAAATGGGAGAATGATAAAAGAGCAGGAAGATTTTTTTTTTTAAAAAGAGCTTGACAGGACAGGGATTGACAAGGAAGGCTCATTGGAATGGCTAAGAAGAGTTCAAATTAGTTAGGATGGAGAACGAGTCATCATCAATGCCCAAGACGAAGGACATGACACGAATGCCTTTAAGAAAATGGCAGGATTGAGTCAATCGGACAAATGCAGGTTTTGTCGGGAAGAAACAAAGTACCAGCCACCTCCTTTCGGGGTGTAAAAAACTCATGGTGGAACAGATGTACACAGAAAGACATGACAGCAACTGCAAAGTAATCCACGGGCACATCTGTCAACATTTCAACCTCCCGGTCCCAGAACAATCATGGAAACACAAACCAGAGCCGATCCTCAAAAATGAACAAGTAATGCTCACGTGTGACAAGATGATCCCGTGAAGTGTGGACATCGCAAACGAAGCATTGCGTCCGGACATAATGCTCAAACACAAAAAGGGAAAATCGGGATTGTTGATCGAGGTCTCGGTTCCCAATGACTCCAGACTAAATGCCGCAGAAATCAGGAAAATGACCAAATACCAGGATATAAAAAATGAGGTAAAGAGATTGTAGAAATTGAAGAAAGCTAAAATTGTTCCAGTGATAGTTGGAGCCACAGGATTGATGAAGAAAACCCTTACTGAGCACTTAAAAATCATTCCTGGGAACATCACCACAAACTAGCGACAAGTCGAGGCTGTCAGAGGTTCACTGAAGATTCTGAAAAGAGCCGTTGAAACGAGGCTATGAGAACGAAACTTCAGAGTTTGGATCACGAATCATGATCCTTTCCCAAAAAATAGCAGGTGGAGATTTTGAGTTCTTGGAGCTCACACCTTCTTGAAACCGGCAAATGGAGATAGCAACCAACGAGAGGAGTGTACGTAGGGATGGGGCTTAATAGTGGTCATTACAGAATGTTGCGGGCAGTGTGGCAACTCTCACACTGATGCCTTATCGGCAAAAGTGGTCCCACTTGAAAAAATTGTGACAATCACCAGATTAGCTGATCAATCATGACAAGGAACACCTCAGTCTTGAATTTCTCATTGGGTGACATCACAGTGTCTTCAGCATCTTCATCAAAGCGGTGATTGCGCATCAAGACTCGCCTCTGGGCTGAATTGTACTCGTTATGGCCACACAGTTGATCTGCCCCTGCAGGGGCCTCTTCTCGCCACCCCCTTAATCTGGCATGAGATGGAGGGCACAGTGATGGGCAGCTAGAAGTGGAGTAGGTTGGATTTTAGGTTGTATTCATGGTGGGATGGCTTGCAGATTGAGAGAGGGTTTTATGTTGTATTCATGGTGGGATGACTTGTGGATTGAGAGAGGTGGTGTTGGCCCTGTGCAGGGGGTTGGTAGGAGCTCATCTGGAGTGTTGTGTTCAGTTTTGGTCACACATCTGATGATAGCCATGGAGAGGGTCCAGTGTGGAGTGGCTATATTGGATTGGGGGCTGGTTGTACTCAGCTGTGGGGGGTGGCAGTCAGAGAAGCTATGGGGGTGGCTGACCACGTACAAAGCTTTCATCCACAGCCTGATGGAGTACTGCTCTGCCCTCTGCTGGTGCTCCCACCTCTTACCTTTCTCGGCTTCACGGAGTGGAAACCAAGGCATTTTGGATCATTGGTATCTCACGTGATGAGGCTGAGTCTTTGGGTCTCTCACTCTCTCACCACATGCAGGTCAGTGGTCTTTCTGTCTTCTACCTTCTCCTCTCCGGCCTCGCGACCCCCCCCCGCCCCGCTCTGTCTGCTATCTGTCCCCCCCTCGCCCCCCCCCCATATTTCTGCAGGGCACTCAAGGTCCGCCAGCAACCCCCTTATGGTAAAACTACCAAATTAAGAATCACTGCTCACCTTCATGTTTTTCATTCCTTTTTTCCCACGCCTTTGAAACAAACTCCCACATGCTCTGCAATCCCACTATTCCCTCCAGGCCTTCAAAACAGCCATTCACCACCATCTCTTATCTTTCCCCCATCCAAAACCACAATCTTTTCTACCCCCGTTAATCCACCCCAAACCCACCTCCTTCAAATTCTCTGCTTTCCTTCCTGAAAGTCCCTGTCGTGTCCATCTTGTTGACCCCATGTACCCCGCCCATCCCTCTCCCTTCCACAGATCTCCTCATGCCTCTGTTCCCCACTGTTTTGTGCTTCCCACTCCTGCCCCTCTTGTCTCCTGCTCCCCTTGTTATACAGTTCGTTCTGTGTGTTCGCTCTTATACGAGCCTCAACATTGTATTTCTATATATATTTTTAAGGAACTTTATTAATTGCAGTGGATGCCATTGTGGGGGGATCTGGTGGAGGTGTTTGGGATGGAGTGGGATGGAGGGAAGAGGGTATTGGCAGAACGGGTCCAGAAGGGTTTTCAGTGGTGTGGACAGTGATGGGCCCAAGGATCATGATTTGAGGGTAAAGAGGAGAAAAATTGGAAAGACACTGGGGTCTTTTACTCAGAGGGTAATTGATGCATGGATTCCCTGGAAAGGTAGTGGTAGCAGAAATGGTAGACAGTTAAAACTGGAATTAGATACATACCTAGAAGCATTGGGGCTAGAGAGATGCATGGCCCTTAGCAGAAATATGTGGGCATGATGGACCTGATGATCTCCTCCTGCATCAAACTTCCTTGTATTTCCATGTGAGGTCTCGACCCCCGTGTGTGAATCTCATTGTTGAGGAAATATTGTACGTGTAATAAGGACACGTGGATAGGGATAAGGTGTCTTGTTTGTTCATGCATCCTCAGTTGGAAATAGTGTTGTAATTCCCTTAGTAGCTAGAGAGGTTAAGGATGTCCTGTCACTTGTCTTTCATGTCAAACAAGGTGGGAGTCAGGCAAGAGAGAGGCTTCAGGCATTCCTCACGTCCATGTCATGGCATGCCTCTCCCCTCCCCCTCCCTTTTCACACTGGGGTATGAGAAAGAAGCATTGATCTTCTGTCTGATGTCTCAATGAGAGAGGCAAGCCCCACAGTATGGCCACGAGTCAGACGGCTCACCATATGACCACACTTCCTAGTGACCACATCCATTGGACCAAAATTGGTGCTGTTGGTTGGGTGAGACACTGTCACGATATGCATGGGTTGGAACATCATTGGTTAACACCTTGGGAATGCTGACATGAATGCCTCGAGGGTGAGGAGGTTAAAAAAAACACTGGTCTCTGACTCTGTTCACTGAATCTTAGCTGCTGTATGGGTCTTGCAGGATGTTCGACTTACACAAGCTTCCTGCTCACCTGCCACTCACACCTGCTATCCAGTCTGAGACTTCCTGCCTGCTTCTTTTATCTCACCTGGTTCTATGTGAATGCTTGTTTTGGGTGTGTGGACCCTTAGCAACCAAACGTTCTCATTCGAAAACAGCAATCATGAAAAGATACACAAGGTAAGGGTTTACCTTGTGTAGCTTTATGCAATTTTCCTCAGCTGGAAGAGCATGAGAGGAGTCAATTTATCAATAATCCCAGCCACCTGGGGTAACTGATTAGGTGGAAGCTAATTCTTTATTCCCTCCAGTCATGGGTGAGAGATGTGATTTGGTCTTTCTTTTCATTCATGTGTTGACTGCTTTTTACAATTACATGGGGTACATGTTTGGGGGCCTCGATGGTGCACCTTTCTGTCTGCGCTGTCACTGATAATTCAACAATACATGATGAAACCGGTCCTGCAGCTGAGTGAGGGTGTATGTAGCATTGGGGGATTACCATGCGTGAACTATTTATGAATGTCTTTACAGCTGCAGAGAAACTCTGGGAAGGGCTTGAAATGGCAAAAGGGCTTACCTTGTGTCACATTTCATGGGTTGCTTTCTCCAACTTTCTTTGGATATATATATATATATATATATATATATATATATATATATATATATATATATATATATATATATATATATATTGTTACGGATTTGGAAACCATGTGTGTGCATTCAACATACAGGTCCCAAAAGTTAGTTATGCCGTTAAGTACATGTGAGACAGGTCCCTTCCTTTTGTCTCGTGGGAGAATCAAAGGTGTGCGTTGCGATGTCCTTTGAGGTAGGTTATTAAATTTTTACATCCAACGAACATCTAACAAACCACATATCCTCCAACGAAACATCCAACGGTACCATCGCGCTTGCAGCCCTCGGTTCGCGGGCCACAGCGCACCATTGCCTGAGGTGGAATTCCGACGATGGTCGAGGCAGTTGCACCACGTCCACCTTCCTAAAACACGCATGGAGGGGAGGGGCGGCTTTCTCCAGGTATGGCCGAAACCTCCGCCCAGAAAGGGTGGGCCCGTGGGAACACTGTCCAATCAAGGAGGACAGTGACGTGTGCTTCCCCGAGCCCCGCCCCGGATGGAGGCTCTGTTGTTGCATTTCTTTGGTTCTTCAGAGAGGAGCGCGTCTGAGGAGATTGGAGAAGAGAGGAGCGTGTCTGAGGGGATTAGAGAAAAAAGGAGCACATTGGTTGGGTGCATCGTGTCGTGTTGTTGGTAGTTCGTGGTTCATTCGTTGGGTTGGCTGGTTCTTTTGCTGGCGTTCGTGGAGCCTTCGTGGGTCTCCTCCGCGACCCTGATCGACGCCCGGGGACTCCGACTGCTCCACGCGGGTTCCTCCATGGGCCGAGCCCTGTGCTTGTGACTGTGGGCCAAGCCGCACCACCATTGACAGGTGCCACACCGCGGAGCACCCCGCCGAACTGCGACCCCCAGCTCGTCTCTCCTTCTCTGGCTGTGGGGGTCTTCAATAAAATATCTGTGTGTGTCTGAGTGTGTGGGCCCATCTTATAAGTAGAAACTGTGTAAGTGCTTGAATACCTGTAAATTTTGCCTGCCTTGTATTTCCGCGATAATTCTTGCTCTGTGTCCTGCTTTATTGCAAATAAACAATTGTAGAAATGTCCCCAGTTCGTTTCCGTCCTCTTGCATTGGTCCAGCATGGTTCAGATCTGAGTTTAATCCGGGTTTTTATACCCGATAATCCGTTCATCCCAGCCGGCACGGCTTTGGCAGTTTCTGCTCGGCTGCACCCGAACCGGAGTTGGTAGTCGGTAGTTGGAACTCTACCGCAGTCGGTAGTTGGAAATCTACCACAGTCGGTAGAGTGACCCGGTTCGAGCAAGACATGCCGAGGGTGTGGAATCCTGATAGTCGAAATCGCGTAGTTAATTAGGTAAATTGGTTCCAGACAAAAAGACCCGACGCTACGCAGTTGAGATATTGGCGTCCACGGTCGGTTCAGCGACCTGCCGGCTCACAGAATTATCCGGAGCGACGGTTTACAATTCCGGGAAGTCTGGTGGGAGATGGCGTAGCCTCCCCCACCTGGCGGTCGTTCTCGCCACCGACCCCCAGCCCGCAACAATATTATATATTATATATATGGATGAATATATATATATATATATATATATATATATATATATTGCCTACATAAAGTATACACTCCCTTTCAAATTTTTCACCATGATTGACTTATAGTCTGGTATTAAATTGCATTGTCAGACTTTTTCCACCTTTATTTACACATCATAACCCACAACTTTCAAGTGAAAAACAAATTCTACAAATTTCAGAAAATTCATCACAAATACAAAACTAGAATACTTTGGTTGGATAAGTGTCCAACCCACCCCCCCCCCCTTATAACAGCAATTGTAAATGAGTTCAGGTGTCATCAATCACCGTCAAAATCACACACCAAGTTAATTAGCTTCCACCTTTGTGAAATTGGAGTGATTCTGATTATTTCAGAATAAAATCAGCCATACCTGAAGGTTTCCTCTGCTGGGTAGTGCATTTCACAGCAAAGACAACCCCAAACACCAAGGAGCTTTCAAAAGAGCTCTGGGATAAAGTTGTGGAAAGGCACAGATCAGGGGATGGTTACAAAAAAATTGGGGGAGCACAGTCAAGACGAGCATTAAGAAATGGAAGGTGCATGGTACCACCAAGACTCTGCCGAGATCAGGCCGTTCCTCCAAACTGGATAACGAAACAAGGAGGAGACTGATCAGAGAGGCCACCAAGAGGCCAATTGCCACTTTGAAAGAGCTGCAGGCCTTTATGGCAAAGAATGATCATTGTGTGTATGTGACGATAGCCCAAACACTCCACAAGTCTGGCTTGTACGGTAGAGTGACAAGAAGGAAGCTATTACTCAAAAAAGCACACCTTGAGTCCCATTTGAGGTACACAAAAAACACTCCAGAGATTCTGAAGCCATGTGACAAAAAGCTTTGTGATCTGATGAAACCAAGGTGGAACTTTTTGTCCTAAATGCAAAACGTTACATATGACGCAAACCCAACACAGCACATAACCCAAAGAAGACCATCCCTACAGTGAAGCATGGTGCTGGCAGTATCATGTTATGGGGATGTTTCTCACCAGTAGGGACCGTGGCAGTTGTCAGGATAGAAGGAAAAATGGATGGAGCAAAATACAGAAAAATCTGAGAGGAAAGTCTGCTGTCCTCTGCAAGAAAGCTTTAATTGGGATGGAAGTTCACCTTTCAGAATGAGAACGACTTGAAGCACTCAGACAAAGCGACACTGGAGTGGCTAAGGAACAAAAATATAAATGTCACTGAGTGGCCCTGTCAGAGTCCCGACCCAAATCCAATCGAAAATCTGTGGCATGACTTGAAGATGACTGTCTGTCAACACTCCCCACACACCTTGACTGAGATTGAATAGTTTTGCACAGAAGAATGGGAAAATATTGCCCAATCAAGGTGTGTAAAATTGGTAGAGACTCATCTCAACAGACTCACAGGTGAAATTGCTGTCAAAGGTGCTTCCACCAAGTATTAACTCAGGGGGGTGGACACTTATTCAACCAAGATATTCTGGTTTTGTATTTTTACTGAATTCTCTGAAATTTGTAGAATTTGTTTTTCACTTGGAAGTTGTGCAGGGTTTAGATGTGTAAATAAATCTGGAAAAACTCTGATTTAATGCAATTTAATTCCAGGCAATAAGGCAACAAAGGGTGATAAATTTGAAAGTGGGCGTAGACTTTATATAGGCACTGAATGCGTGTATGTGTATGTGTATGTGTATGTGTATGTGTATGTGTATGTGTATGTGTATGTGTATGTGTATGTGTATGTGTATGTGTATGTGTATGTGTATGTGTATGTGTA
>BROF01006304.1:28858-43911 GCA_024346535.1 Eptatretus burgeri
TGTGTGTGTGTGTGTGTGTGGTTTTTTTTTTTCTGCAGTTCTACTGGAGTTTTCTGATGTGGAGTGTGATACAATGAAATGATCGTCATGATTTCCTGCATTGATTAAGCTAATTAACTACAAAGAACCCAGAAGAATTCCCATGTTTGAAATGCACCCCATGTTAAGGTGTATAGAGCAGCTTAATAGGTCCTTCCACGCATGGCATTCCAATTACAAAATAAATGAGAAAAAGAGCAATCACATTGCAGACCCTCACTAGGACTTGTTTTGTGTACTAGTGTTATGTAATTAATAAGAGACGTAATTATAACTGCTGGCAGTGATGACAGGGTACCAGGACGTTCTGCTTTGAGATGACCATGCTTTCATTGGACACCTGACCCTGACTCACGACGTTTTGCTTATTATTATTATTCAATTTAATTTAGAATGGGATTAAAATAAATTCAATTCAAATCCAATGGAAGACCAAATAGGTAGTCCTGTATTGGAGTAATCAGAAGAAACCCGAACAAGCAAAAATGAAGTCATCATGAGGAACCTGGATAGGATTTGCATTTCAGCTGCTCGTCCTCTACCCCCAAACCAACCCAGGCACAACCAAGTGAGCCTTATTCAAAAAAAAATTAAAAAGCAAAAAAAGAAAGAACCCAGATCAAAAAAAAAATTCTGGCTGCCAGACCAAGCGTCCGATCAAATTTAAATTTAAAACATGTATTCCCCATCACTACTAAATCATAATTCTGAAGATTCATGTCGATTGATTAAGCGGCTCCAGAGAAAACATTTAATATTTTCTTCAATCCAGTATGGCTGCCAAACCATATGACCTTGTCAATTATTCATTAACAAACTTGTACACCCATGGCTTGGGGAACATTTGTGTGGTTTCCCCTCGATCTGTCAAGCCATTCTGGAGAAGATTTTTTTTATAGCTTTTAGGGTAAATCCAATATGGCTGCCAAACCATGTGACCTATGACATCATATGTGTGAACCTTTTGTTCCTCATGGATAGGCAGTGATACGTGTAATGTTTCACCTCGATCTGTTCCTCCACTTCAGAGAAGATTTTTGAAGGTTTAAAAATTTTTTTGTAACAGTCTGTCGAATCACGTGACCGATGACATCATCAATTTTTTTCCTGTGGACTATTTTATCCCAAGATGACCCTCAAAAATTTTCATACTGATCAGATGTGGCATTCTACATATGCAATTACGACATCATAATGAAGGCACCTATGACATCATTTTAAAAAAATCAAACTCATTTCCTATGAGGAGGACTTGCCATGTGCCAAGTTTCAATTTTTTTTTTCCTTGGAGCGGTTTCAGAGATACAGAAGTCCCAAGTTTTACCGTTTTTACAACATGGCTGCCACACCACGTAACCCATGACATTATAATTGTCAATAAAACATTCAACATGAGTAGTAGTCACTCCTGTGGTGAAATTTTCGTCTCAATCTGACAAGTGGTTGTGGAGAAAAACACTGAAGTTCTGTGCGGACAAACAAACGAAGAAAAAGACATCGTGCAGAGCACGATATTTGCAAAGTCCACCCCCTCTCCAAAGTCTGCCATGGATGCCTCAAATTGTCTATTTCATTCAGATTAAAATTAACAATCTTAAAGCTCAAGTCAATCAGATAAAAATTTATTATTTTTCAGATTGAAATTGATGATTTTAGAAGTTTAACCTTGAGTTGACCTTTTGACCTCAAAAAGTTGGTTTCCAAATTCAGTGATGCATGATGCAATTGCTGTTTAATTTTCAGGTTAATCAGATGAAAATTGACAATTGTTCAGATGAAATTTGATTTTAGAAGTTTGACCTTGAGTTGACCTTTGACCTCAAAAATATTTGCGTTCCCAATTCAGTGATGGATTCTGCAAATCCTGTTCAAATTTCAAGTCAATCGGATGAAAATTTTTAGAAATTTGACCTCAAGATGACCTTTGACCTTTGATATCAAAAGCAATATGCTTCTTCGTTGAGACTACCACGACAACTTCATAAAGTTTCATGACGATCGGTTTGGAATTGTGAGCTTTAGGCGATTGACAAACAGACAGAATAACAAAACCAACTGACCAATATACTTGAAAATTCTTCGATTTTGCAAGTAACAGACAGAAACGGACCCAAATGCAATACCCTCTCCTTCGGCAAGGCTAATAACAAAAGGAATGACAGCATTGCAACAAAGCATAATATGAATTAACACTAATAATATTAACAATGAGAATAATTATGGTATCATTTGGCAATAATAATAACAAACATATAATTCCCGCCCCCGGTCTAAATACATCTGGGCTTGGTGAAAGGTAAGCTAATGTTCAAGTAGTACAGCAGGCAGGTATGCTACAAGGCCGGGAAGACCAATGAAAATTTGGTCCAAGGACCAACGGGCCCACTTGTACATATAAACAACCTAGTGATGTCTGCTCGTTGTCCACCTCCCCCACTCCCACCAGTCAATTCATATTATCATGGAGTATGCTAGTACTCCATATAGAGGGATGATACACTCATAAACTCCGAAAGAGTGAAGTCATAAGCATTTAAAAGCCATAGTTTTTATTCTCGAGCGTTTTCTGAACTACCAAGACTTAAAAAGACGTCAAAATACATCATTAAAGTACCACATCGGGAGGTCGCTAAATCACCAATTTGTACTTCTTCTTGTTCCCCTCTCAAAACAATGTATAACTGTCGCATAACATACCTCAATGACTGTTGAAGCCACGATGGTGGTTCCAACGCGAGGAAGTTACTTTGTCTCTGGAATAGTGCACGCAACCCAAAATTAAAAAATATATGAAACATTCATCGTTTTTTGAGGAGAAGAAATCAAACGTAAATGTGGACTCAACCAAACCAGCCCAGGATTGTGAGTCGGGGGAACTAGGCAGAACCATTCCAAAAGCAATACACATCCAAACCATCACCAAAATCAACTGAAACGAGTATTAAAACAATTTAATAACATAAATAAGCTTGGTGTTGGATTTGTGGTTTAGTTGGCTGGCTTGCCACCTTTGGGTCCTGACTTTTAGCCCCTGTCGATTGTTGAATTAACTGTCAAAAGCATCACTTGTCACAAGTAAGGGAACTTTATTTTATAAGAGCAAATACAACCCGTCCCTTCGCTGACGGGGATATTAAAGGTCCCATGACACTCAAAAGTACTGATATTGCATATATATATATATATATATATATATATATATATATATATATATATATATATATATATATATATATATATACAGTATATGTCCTATAGGAGTTTTTCATCGTGATTTCTGATCTGACAATTTTTTCACAATACTCGTTCTGTAAAATGTAAAATTAAAAAAAAACAAACCTCTTAGGGAACGCCCCTAAAAATTCTGCCGAAATCTACTGAACGACGCGTAACCCACATGACCTCATCTCCAGAGCAACAAAGGCTGCACGCAAATTACTTGGGTTGGTGGTCTACATGATTGTATTGGCTTTCTGTGTGTTTCCACATTCGATTGATCGACTCAAACGCTTCGTTCATTTCTGCTTTAAAAAAAAATCAAACATTTGGTTTTGAATAATGGATGACATGGACTTTGATTTGTCTGGTAACGACAGTGAGTGTGAGAGAAATAAAGGATTTTGGTCTGAATCAGATGGAGAATTGTCGGATAACGTAGTCGCGGGAGGTGAAGTTCAGGCAGCTGGAAATGGAATACGGCCTTACCAGTTTGAGCCCGAAACAGGACAAGCAGAGGAAACTGGCGATGAAATTCCCGGAGTTCATGATGATTGGGAGGACATCGAAGGAAGACTTGGCAATAACAACTGGTTAGACTAAATCCTATTCGTAATTCAATAATGTAAATTCAACTTGCATATTGCTTGATATCAGAAATATTTTAGTGAGGTGACGTGACCAGTGCAGCGCAGCGGACATGTTGCTCCGCGGCGAATGAATCGCAAGCAAGGCCAGCCCATGTCATCGGCCGTGTCTCTCCGCGCATAAAACGAAGCAATCTCGCTGTCCGGATACGATGAAAACTTGTGTGCAGAACACACCTTGCGACACAATTGTCTAGAGTAGTCCGATAAATCCGTCGTCCGTCCGACTAATAAATCTGATGTTCTGTTGCATTTTTATTTATTTTATTCCTACTGTCGTCATGTAGTGCCAGTAGAAAACATTGAAGAAAAGAGAATAATAAAAGAAAGCTACAGCACGTCAGATTTATCGGACTAGTCGGACGGACGATGGATTTATCGGACGAGTCTAGACTCTAGAGTTGACAAGTAACTTGTATTAGCATGCACACAATGTATCAGTCAATGCGTAAGAGTCCCGAGGCTATGAGGCCGTGTAATAGGACAGATAAATTTGTCTTTCATAGTTGTGCCAACATATTTTTCTTTTATTACAGCATTCTGGCTAAATGTTAATGAATAGCAAGCCAATGGAAGCAGTACCTTCACTTTGGAATAAACCCATGTATGTCGAGTGCAGCCATACCTGGCTTGCATGTATGTGGAATCGTACCTATCACAGCAGGCTGGTTTCAACGAACAATTCAATAAGCTGCAAAATGTGGGTGCAGGTTTTTCACATTGTTTGATTTTAAAATCATCTCCTTGCGCCTTGAAATGATGCAATATTAATCTTTAGTATTTTACTTGTATGTCCCTGTAAGTTTCTTTTTTAATGGAAAGGTTCAAGTCACATTTAATATTTTGTGGACATGGTATAGCCCTTTATTGTGCATACATGTATGTATTGGATTTGTCCACGATTACGCCAAGGTAGTAAAGCGATAAATAATTGCCTCGTGATTGTTGTGCATACACGGCTCAGAAGCAGAATTTATTTTCCGCGAAACAATCACAGGAATTAGGACGATAAGTGAGATAGCAAACAAATGTGCACAATGCATTTGTACGTACTTTATATGGTGCGCTCGACGTCTAATCAATCCACTCTGAGCGAGTGGCGTTCTGGAGATGACATCAATGGTCACGTGACCTGTGGTTCGCTGAACTCAACTTTTTTGAGGGGCGGGGCATAGCAAGTTGTGAAAAGCACTACAAATGTTCGAAATATTGGTCTAATTATCCCATTGTTAATTTTAAAAAAGAAACATGGGTGATTTCTTCACGAGGAAGGTCAAGTTAATTTATAAATAACCAGAAACTTTTGAGTGTCATGGGACCTTTAAGGGTGGGGGAGAAAGAGAGAGAGGTGTGGGAGGAGAGTGCTGCATTTTATTAGGCAGGTGGAGCGATGAGGGGACAGAGAGTGAGTGAGAGTGATTGGGAGGGGGGGGGAGAGAAAGGTGAGGGGAGGAAGGTGAAGTTAGCAAAGAGAATGATATGTTATGCTTAATGACACACACACACACACACACACACACACACACACACACACACACACACACACACACACACACACACACACACATGACGGTGGATACTTCAAGACCTGTGGCAGGAGCATTTAAAACCCATGCTACCTGGCAAAGGTCTGCCTGCATGCATGTATGCTCGTACATGCAGCGACCTTTGCACCCCTCTGGTCAGCTCACTCTGAATCTGATTTGTACATGCTACCATCCCATCAACAGAGGGGGAGGGGTGGGGGAGCAGGGGGAGGGGTGGGAGAGAGTGATTGCGGAGTGGAGAGAGAGGGAGGAGAGAGGAAAGGAAAAGGGGGGAGAGGGTAGGGGTCGGACAGAGAGGGAGGGGTGGGGTTGGAAAGAGGGAGAAGGGTGGGAGAGAGAGGAGGGTGTAGGGTTGGGAGGGTGAGAGAGGCAGAGGGGTGAGAGAAGGAGAGGGGAGTGGGAGAGGGATTCCAGCAGATGAGACACCCAGTTTTAACGTCTATCCAAGGGACGGCACACACATTAATGAAACAGTTTACAGCTCGGTAACATGACAGTTTAGGTAACATGAATTTACAGCTAGCATGACAGTTTACAGCTAAGTAACAAAGAAATCCAACATAGATGGAGGCCATTCAGCCCATCATGCCAACACGAACACCACACCAACCCATCCATGCAAGGTCCAAGGAAGAAAATGCCAAAAGTTTTTAATTAATTAAAAAAAATTCCTTGTTTGTTTTTTTTTTTGTATGTTTTATCTTTTCTTCTCCTCAGGGGAGGGGGCATGGGCTTGATTAAAAACACACATCAACCACACAACCACCCCTGACAAGACCCCCCCCCCACCAACAGCACTCCGTACACATGCACACAATCAGCTATCGATGCTCAAACTACCAAAAAGTCTTTTCAACATCCCCATACCCATCTATCTCCATAACTTCCAGGTACCTATCTAATTCTAATTTAAAATTATGTACTGTTACTGCTGCCACTACCTTTCCAGGGAGACCATTCCATGCATTAACTACTCTCTGAGTAAAAGTCCCCTGTCTTACCATCTTAACTCTCCTCTTCTTTACTCTCAGGCTATGGCCCCTGGTCCTATCACTGTCTACTCCGTTGAACAATTCATCTGCACTTATTTTATCTCCACCTTTCATGATCTCTATCATTTCTCCTCGTAACTGCTTCCTTTCTAGTGTATAAAGCCCTCTCTCCTTCAACCGCTCCTCATAGCTGAGTCCAGCTAGGCCCGAAATCAATCTAGTAACCCTGTGCTGAACCCTCTCTGTGGCATATATGTCCTTCCGGAACTTTGGTGACCAGAACTGCACACAATATTCTAGATGTGGCCCTCACTAAATTCCTGTACAATGTTAACACCACCTCTTTTGATTTATAATTGATCCCCCTCCGAATGTAACCTAAAACCCGATTTGCTCTACCTATAGCTGCCTGGCACTGTGTTGCCTGCTTCCCTCCCGTATCTGTTACCACCCCCAGATCCTTCTCCTGTGTGACACGCTCCAAAATTACCCCTTGCATCATGTAATCTCTATTTTGATTGTTCTTTCCCATCCCCAACTCCTTACACTTGCTCAGGTTAAATTCCATCTGCCAATCTTTTGCCCAATCTATGCAACTATCAATACTTTCCTGTATTTGATCACCGCCTGCTCTCCACTTAACCCCCAAGCTTTGTGTCTGCAAACATCTCCACCAAACATCTATAATTATTTAGCACATATTGCATTCCATTCAAACACACACACCACTAGAACATTTCTCATTCATTCTCCTTTCATTCCAAATCAACATCAAAGAAGAAAAGAAGAAGAAGAATGTCACGCTCAATCATTCTCAAGTAACCAAATTAATCATTAAATTTCAATGCCCCACGTTCCCAACCTACTATCTCCTCCTGCCTGTCACTGCTCGTCAAATTACTGCGTGAGCCCCACCCTTTCCTCCTTGGGTGACCTGAAGAGCACAGGGCTCCCCTTGGCCCCCACATGTCAATGCTGGCCGTTGTGCGGACAGGACGTCTTTTAACTGAAGTAATGGTTTGGCCATGTCAACTAGCCCTATCACCAACTTTTCCCTCCTTGGCTCCATGAGATCCTCCCCAAATACATGGAACACAAGGAGGTCTTCTTAATCCTGTGCCTAACCTGTCAGCCCATGTACCTATGCTTGCAGGTAGCCTCTCCCACTCACACAACCTACCCGTGTTGCCATCATTCCACACACTCTCCTATAAAAACGCACACACACCCTACCTTACATGGTGGAGTCCAAACCTTTGCCTCCATAAGCTGTCAAAACACCTTCACACCACTAATGTGTGCATCCACATACCTCTTTGTCTCCTTATGATCCCAAAAATGATCACACCTCTCAACCCAGTCACCACATTTCTTCTCCATGGCCTCCAACTTTCCATTCCTGCTTTCTACTTTCCATTCTCATTAGTCAGACTTTCCCTTTTCCCACAATAGTTAATTTTTTACGTTTTCCCCTTCCATGTTCTTTTCCAACTACTGTTGTCATCCAACCATCTTTCTTACGTTTACTATTGAAGAACCTGTCCCTACAGACAGGTTAATTCCCCCAGAATTGTGCTATTTCATGACTTGCAATACCCCCCTCCCGCTGTGAGCGGCACTGTCCTCTCCCCACCATGAACCCCTGAAACTGAAAGGATGGGACTTGATGGATGTAGATGTTGGAAGGAAGGGATTTGATTGAGATGCATTGGGATGCATCAAGGGGAAGGGATTTTGTGGATGCAAATCAGTTTGGAAGGGGGGACTTGATGGATGGAAATTAGTTGGGAGAAAGGGGTTTGATGGATGGACATGTTTTGTGAGAAAGAAACTTTATGGATGGAGAGGTGTTCGGGGGAAGAGACCTGATCAATGGTGATGTTGGAAGGAAGGGGTTTGATGGATGGAGACGTTTTGCAAGGAAGACAGTTGATGAATGGAAATCCGTTGGGAGGAAGAGACTTGATGACTCATGATTTGCTTTGGAACGTTGGGGAGGTTTTGGGAGCCTCTCATTTTAAAAGGTTTTGCTCGAAGTGTTCTCTGCTGCTGCTCTTCCAATCATTCACAAAATTTACTTTCCTTATAAATGCTAGATGAGTCTGTCCTTCATTTATTTCTTAGGAAACAGAGAAGGATCATCCAGATACTGGAACTCCATCAGAGCTTGGTGATGAAAATGGAACATGACTTGCAGGTGAGTGGCACCTTATGCACAATGAACGACTTGTAACTTATGAGATTATCCTAAAAATGTTACTCGTTTCATTCTCAGCATAAAATCCGTGGTATATACAGTATGTGAACGCAACACAGGCTGGGGAATGTTTATAACAGTTGGCTACATCTTTGGCATTTCTAATCAAAATCCCTTCATATATCAATACCGAGAAGCGGTAATTAATTTAAGCAAATAATAATGAGTTCCCTTACAAGGAACTTCAACACAGGAGGCAGCCATTGGGTCCATCAAGCCAGTGCAATGGTTTCCAACCTCTGGGGATTTGGCTGTGCTCTATCCTTTTCAAATGCTGAGCATCGAGCAAGGAAGCAGCACGTACCATTTGTATTAAAGTCTTTGGTATGACTCGTCTGGGAGTTTGAATCACCGATCTCTCAGACTCAGAGAGGATGCTCTAAGCATTATCCCACCAAGTTGGGTATTGCTCAAATACCTTACAGGTGTGATCTATGATCATGGAATAACTATGATCAAGAATGATCAAATATTCATTACACTCGTGCAAAAGTTATTTTGGAAACCATTTCAAAAGATTGATTAAATGTGAGGCTTTCTTTTTGTTACAAGTCCATATTTATCAAGTGAAATTAACTTCATTAAACCCAAAAGGGAAAATTCTGAAAATTGCTGCCCGTAGAACACCTGGAGACCCAGTAAGTTGATCTGTTGGTGGCTCTTTGTTTTTGCTATGATGAAATAATTACAATGACTCCTTTCCCAGATGATTTTAATGAAGGGGTGTTACAGTACCTGTGTTTGAATTATTCATTTGGTATTTCCAATGAATATACCGTGGGGTGCAAAAGTATGAGTTCACTTTAATCAATGCCAAGCTTTCTCAACTCAAGATTTCAACACAAATTTGTCCTAATATTGAAGATATGTATCCATATTCTTTAATTTATTTTAGTTATTATTGAATGAAACCTTGTCTTCACAGAATAAACTAGAAGGGCACTCAGTAGAGCGCATACCTTCGCCAAATAATCCTGATCCACGAGAACATATCAGGCCCAATAGATTTTTGAGATATCGTGCAATATCGTTTTTGTCCCGATCTCTCAATGGTGAAGAATCACTTTAAAAATTAAATAATTATCGTATCCAGATCCTGATTCTGATCTTCACCAAAATCGAATCAATTCTTCCTTGTCACTCTCAACCTGTTCACCAAGCTTCATCTAAATCATTCCACAACTTTGAGATATCATATGTATCAGTTAAGCCCAATGTCTCAATGGTGAAGAATCATTTAAAAATTTATCGGATCCAGATCTTCTCCAAAGTTGAATCAGTTCATCCTTGTCACACACCCAACGTGTCCACCAAGTTTCAGCCGAATCCGTCCACCACTTTTTTAGATATCATGCAAAATGTCGTTTTTGGCCTGATCTCTCAATGATGAAGAATCACTTGAAAAATTCTCGAAGCCGGATCCATATCTGGATCTTCACCAAAATCTAATTGCTTCATCCTTCTCACACACCCAACATGCCCACCAAATTTCATCCGAATCTGTCTCCAACTTTTTGAGATATCCTGCACACAGACAGACAGACAGAGAGGGGTGAAAACATAACCTCCTTCTACCTTCAGTGGTGGGGGATAATGAAGGGTGAATACATTAGAAAGAAAGGGAAATTTATGTGAGCAGTCTGACTATGCTCTGGAGTGCGTTACAGTACTGTTGGGAAAGGATTGACTCAAATATAAACCATAAACTAATGAAATCAATCTCAAATGGAGCGGAGGCAGCTATCAAGGCAAAAGGGTTAGTCTGATGAAACATAAAGACAGATTTGATTTTTTTGCTATATCCTTTAGAGTTCATGGAAATTCCTTGAAAGTGCTTTTGGTTTCATATTACAAGGATTTCTTTTGGTTTATCACCTCTCAATTAATACATTTACAACTGGACTCATACTTTTTCACCCCACTGTATGTGATGATGTTTTTTGAAGTTGAAGTTCATATTATTTTGCATGGCAATTGTTTTTAATGAGTTCCTTAAATGGTTCATGGAAGTGGATGTGAATACTTTAATCAAAGGTATTCAATTTGCCACATGGAGTGGATTTATTGCTCATTACCCCACGCACGTGAAATGAAAAGCGGTCTTAAACAGTTGGTTCACTTGTGTCCATCCATCAGTCAACAAAAGTAAGTTTGTGATTGAGGAACAACTTGATTTCAATTGAATGTTAGGTTTTGAACACAAATCGGAATATGAATTGGAAGACAGACCAGTAGTTTACCATACTTTGGCTCTGAATTCATGCCAATCACACATGCGCAGAGAGGAGCGAGATTTTTTTTTTTTAACTCTTTATTGTGTCTGTCAAAAAAATAGTCCAATATTATTGGACTATTTCTATCCAATATTATTGGACTGTCATCATAGTCCAACTCTTTATTGTGTCTGCCTGTCTGTCAAAAAAAATCATTCCAAACAGGAAACTTACAATTTTTAAGGATGTCATAAAGGACACAAAGAGCAGGCACGAATAACTCATGCAACATGTTAAACAAGGTAATGTAAAAGACGCTGCATCAACGGTGATAAACTTCCGAAAAAAAGTTTTTCTACAACCTTAAAGATCTTTGTTTGCTTTCAATTCAATTAGTGTTTTCAGAAAGTACTGACACCCCTCGACTTTTTTGTCACATTTTTTTGTGGATTAAATTTAATTTTTTTCTGTTACCGATCCACACAAAATACCCCATAATGACAAAGTGAAAACATGTTTTGAGAGATTTTTACAAATTAATTAAAAATGAAAAGCCGAAATGTTTTGCGTCAATAAGTATTCAACCCCTTTGCTATGACACTCCGAACTCGACTCAGGTGCATCCAATTTCCTTTGATCATTCTTGAGATGTCTCTACAACTTGGAGTCCACCTGTGGCCAATTCAGTTGGATTGGACATGATTTAGAAAGAAACACACCTTTCTATATATGGTCCCACAGTTGATAGTGCATGTCAGAGCAGAAAATCTACCATGAAGTCCAAGGAACTGTTCGTAGAACTCTGAGATAGAATTGTGAGGAGGCATAGATCTGGGGAAGGGTATAAAACCATTTCTCATGTTAAAAGTTCACAAGAGCACAGTGAGCTCCATCATTATTTAAATGGAAAGAATATGGAACTACCCAGGTTCTTCCTAGAGCTGGCCGTTCAACCGGACAATAAGGACCTTGGTGAGGGACATGACCAAGAACCCAATGACCCACTCTGACAGAACTACAGGGTTCGTTAGCTAAGATGGCAGAACCTGCCAAAAGGAGAACAATCTCTGCAGCACTTCACAATTCTTGGATTTATGGGAAAGTGGCCAGATGGAAGCCACTCATGAGAAAAAGGCACAAGACAGCACGCTTGGCGTTTGCAAAAAGGCACGTAAAAGACTCTCCAAGCATGAGGCAAAATATTCTGTGGTCTGATGAGACACAAAATTGAACTCTGGCCTGAATGCAAAGCACTACGTCTGGCGAAAAACGAATACAGTTCATCACCCATCGAGCACTATTCCTTCCGTGAAGCATGGTGGTGGCAGCATCATGCTATGGGGATGCTTTGCAGCAGCAGGAAATGGGAGACTTATAAGGATAGAGGGAACGATGAGTGGAACCAAATACAGGCAAATCCTTGAGGAGAACCTGCTTCAGAGCGCAAAAGACTTTAGACTGCGGCAAAGATATACGTTTCAACAGGAAAATGACCCCAAGCAGACAGCCAAAGCAACACTGGAATGGCTTCAAAACAAGAATGTGAAAGTCCTTGAGTGACCCAGCCAAAGCCCAAACTTGAATCCCATTGAGAATCTGTGGGAAGACTTTGAGATTGCTGTTCACCGACGCTCTCCATCCAACTTGACAGAGCTTGATCAAATCTGCAAGGAAGAATGGGAGAAAATCCCCAAATCCAGATGTGCAAAGCTGATAGACAAACCCAAGAAGACTTGAAGCTGTTATCGCTGCCAAAGGCGCTTCTACAAAGTAATGACTCAGGGGGTTCAATACTTATTCACACAAGACATTTCAGCTTTTCATTTGTAATTAATGTGTAAAAATTTCTAAAAACATGTTTTCAATTTGTCATAATGGGGTATTTTGTGTCGATCAATGACAATTTTTTTTTTTTAATGAATCCATTTTAAATTCATGCTGTAACAACAAAATATGACAAAATCGAAGGGTGTGAATACTTTCTGAAGGCACTGTATATACTGAACACTGTAGAACACAAATTGCCTTCTTGGCCCTTTCAAACCCCTTCCTTTTAGCAGAACTTGGACAAAATATTATGGCATTTTATGTCATCACAACCAATGAAATTTGCCCCTCGCAGAACCCATCCAAGTCCTTGTTTCTCAAGACTGCGTGGGGTAAAGTGTTCTTTGAACTCTGTAGTTTATTAATTGCACAAAATGGTTGTGAAGATGAATTTGGTGTTTTTACACAATCAATAAAATTAGTCTCAAGTATGAAGTTTGTGTAAAAGTGAGAATTCGTGTCACTGGTTGCATCCCCAATCAATAGCATGCGGTGACGCCACTCCGACACCTCTAATCGGTTGTACCTAAAACCCGCAGGTGGACGAAAGGAAAGTGCTGCCTTGGCAGAACGTCAAGCGAAGACGAGTCTATCCTCAACAGTGTCCTTCCGAAAAGGAAACCACAAACTGTGTCATGTTACACCTGATGATTGTTACACCTTCAACACATGTTTTTAATTGTATTTGCACCTGACATCAACAGAACGTCAACAGTATAAGGTGATCCGTGTCTCACCGTGTTGTATCAAGGACACCACAGAGGTTCTTACAATGTTTCTTGTTGTGTTCCAGATGTTTTGTTTTATTTCAATTATCTTGCTTTTATTTACCAAGTATTATTATTATTATTATTATTATTATTATTATTATTATTATTATTATTATTATTATTATTATTCACTTCACATGCATTTACTCTCATGTAATGGAAATGACAATAACAGTTACTAACCAATCAAATTCTAAGAAATGAAACATTCTTCACTGGGATAATGAGAATTATTACGATTCAGTGGTTAATAATGGAGAAATAATGTTTTTATATCCTGAAGTGCTTTTCACACCATACACGTGTGAGATCATTGTCCGACAAACCTGTGTGATGTCACGATGTGCACTTAGGAAGGTGCGTTCATCCTTTTGAAAGGTGAAGCAAATATTGGTGAAGAATAAAAATTGCGGGTAAAATAATTTATGGTAAAAGTGGCTCGAGTCACTTTTTTCTTTCATCAGTCAGTGCATATTACGAAGCCTGGTGTTGGCTTCGCGGTTAGGGTGGCTGGCTTGGGATCTCAGAGTTCTGAGTTTGAGCCCCGGTGGCCGCTAAATTACCACCAGGTGGGGTTGACTGAGCCTGTCATCCTTCCGAGGTCGGCGAAATGAGTACCAGTGTACTGGTCCTGGTGTATGCCATGGTTAGAATAGATGTGATCAACAACAACACGTAAGTAATCTGAATCAAATCTGCCCTTAGATTTATGCTTGTATCACAGGCTGCGGGGTTTGGTTTGCTCGTTCAATACTTTGGCTCACATATGGGTTGTGAGAGTTATTTGATGGGGCACGAGCATGTTCAAACAAGATGAGCTCAAAAGTTATTATTTGTTGTAATGCAAACTCTTTCATGAGTCAAGTTATTATTTGTTTGAAGTCGACGATGAAAATTAATGACAATCGCATGATGAATGTTAAATTCCTTGAAGTGAAATATGCAAGGATGGACCAGATACTTTGATGCCCACAATTCCTCTGTGATATCAACATCACATCAATTCAAAATATTGGTTTAATTTCATTGAGAGTCTTGAGCAAAGTGGGGAGTAGAACAGTGGAGGAAACACTGTGACATTGCTGGGGTAATCGACAAGGTGTCCAGAAAGTTATTGAGCAACTTTGAGCTTTTATAACCTTTGATGTACATAAGATAGAAACAAACTGTAAATGGCATATGAAAGCATAATTCATCAAGTTTTGTTCATGTTAATGTTGTTAAATGTACAAATCCCCTGGGTTTCTTAACGAGTTGACATTTTCTGATGAGGCAACTTCGACATCAATGGTAAAGTCAACCACGACAATTACCACATGTGGGAGGCAGAAAAACCTCAGGAAGTCTGACAACATT
The DNA here is from genome assembly GCA_024346535.1 of Eptatretus burgeri. Classification (NCBI taxonomy): domain Eukaryota; kingdom Metazoa; phylum Chordata; class Myxini; order Myxiniformes; family Myxinidae; genus Eptatretus; species Eptatretus burgeri. The sequence continues at coordinate 43,723 of BROF01006304.1, forward strand.
AAAGAGACTCATCAAAATCAATGTGTGCTGCTCTCACAGGGAGTCACGCATCATTGGTCCTTTCTTTTTTTGGAAGAAGCAACAGTCATTGGTGAATGTTACTTTGACATGTTGTGGAACTGATTTGTTCTCCAACTACAACGATTAAATATTTTTCATATCACCTTGTATCAGCAAAGTGTGTATATA
>BROF01006305.1:6238-43810 GCA_024346535.1 Eptatretus burgeri
TTCTCCCCTCCCCCTCCCTTTCTCCACCGCCCCTCCCTCCCTTTCCCCCACCGCCCCAAGCCTGTGCATTTAAACCAGTCAACCTTATCTCGTGGGAAAAGGAGTGCGTTGGTTAACTACCCGGTAGAGACACAGACACGAGCTTGAAGGGCACTCGGTAGAGCGCATACCTCCACCACGTAACGCCTGATCCACGAGAACATATCGGGCCCTATGCATTTTTGAAGTATCATGCTATATAGTACTATATCGTTTTAGGCCCTATCTCTCAATGGTGAAGAATCACTGAAAAAAAAATTAAATAATTCTCGTATCCATATCTGGATTCAGATATTCACCAAAATCTTATCAATTCGTCCTTGCGACACACAACATGTCCACCAAGTTTCGTCCGAATCCGTCCGCAACTTTTTCAGATATCGTGCTATATATCGTTTTTGGCCCCCCCATCTCTCAATGGTGAAGAATCACTTAAAAATTGGAGTAGTCGTAGTGGGATCCGGATTTGGATCTTTGCCAAAATCTAATCAGTTTGTCCTTGTCACACACCCAACCTGTCCACAAAATTTCATCCAGATCCGTTCACAACTTTTTGAGATATCCTGTAGACAAACAGACAGAGGGGTGAAAACATACCCCCTTTCACCTCCAATGGTAGAGGTAATAACAACCATCATCAGTTGTGGAGGTCCCTCGCTGGAGTTTCAGCCCATTAAGTGCAGTACGTCTGGGAACCCCAACGGACAGTTTACTTTTCCAAATGAGAAAAATCTAAAAACGAAAGGAAACCTCAAAAATGATCTCGGTCGACATAATCACCGGGGTTTCGACCTATTGTTTTCGGTTCCCCACGTGCTACGTGTTACTTCGGTTACCGCAAGACGTGGGTTCGAATCTCCACCCGGCTATAAACTGCCACCATGGTGTTTCGCAGGCCGGACGAGGCATCGGATGTGTGCACCAAACCGGAGGACCGACTGTTCCTAGGTAGACGTTAAAGGTCCTGTGCTTCTCAAAAGGAAGTACAAAATTCCTGACGGTCGAACGACGGATGGACAAATTCATTCCTTCCAGTCCCCAAGGTGGCAAAACTTTGATCTGTCAAAAGAAGGAGATGACACAAAATGAAGAACACTTTATTGTGTAAACCAACAAACATGCCCTCGTCACCGAATGACGAAGTGAAGTGAAGACAAAAGGCCGTGGTGGTGATTGTAGTAAAGTGCTTTACACGTTTTATTCGTATAAAATGAGAATAATTTCTTTGTAAAAGACATTGGCAGAAAATATCTTTGGTGCTGCATCTCTAACACGTAGAAACATTGACCATGGTCGTGTCTATACCTGAAGAAGTGTACAATATGTACATACAATCTATCATCGCGCACGGACGGGGCAGTGCATCGGTGCACAACATGTGGGACCTTGTGGCTCGAAGATGGCCGGGTCGGGTGTCCGTCCGATTCCCGCTGGCTTTTAAAGGAAAACACGTGGACCGTGCGACATGCACGGCTTGCTTTCCCTTCGAACCGTTTAATTCACCAAGGTCTCCACACCGAGTCCGAGGCCATGGTGTGCACCGACAGAGCGGCTGACGTGAGCGGAACTCCGCCCGGATAAGCCCCCTTTCCGGGGGGGCTCGAAGGCGTCACCGTCGAGCGGGGAGAATTGCCACCGCCGGGGAGTACGGGTACGAGCTGGGGGTTCGGGATCAGGAAGGCGAGTTGCCCGTCGGGCGCCGGTACCAGCTGGAAGCCCCCGTATAGTTTGGTGCAGGAAGCGAGCGCCTCGGGTGAGGGACTCGACTTGCAGGTCGTGTCGGGTAAAGACCCTCCCTTGGTGGTCAGCGAGATCGGAGCGGTCCCCGGCACCGCGGACACGAAGGGGGGAAGGAGCGTCGGAGCCGAAGGCGTCGCCTGGTGCTGATGCTGCTGTTGATGATGGTGGAAGCCCATGGCGGTGATGTGGGCCATGCACGTGGCCAGGTGCCCGAGAAGTCGTGTTCGGACCTCGGTGTTGACGCCCTCGCAGGTGGACAGAAAACGAGTCACCTCTCCCGTGCACTCGTTAAATCCGGCCCGGTATCGTCCCAGGACGCTGGGGTCGCTGCTCAGAGCCGCTGTGGAAGCACAAGGGGAGGGGGTGGGGGGAGTATGACGTCATTATCCAACCATCGCAATAAGAGCATTCATTCATCATCGATCTGAGAAGGGTGAAAGTATCCCACAACACGTCACGTGCTCGTTGTGACCTCTCACAACCTCCTCGACCACACAGGTATTTTGGAAATTTCGCGCGTCGATCTTCCGAGGAACGGTCACACGACAGCCGTCGCGGCACAATCTTGTGTTATCCACAAGGGTTCACACGCAACGGTCTATTAATACGTCCCAGGGTAACACGAGCTTTTGCAGCTTCTCATGACCACCTCAAGATCTCTCGGGCTCATTTATATGGGGAGTTAGGGTGTGATGTTCCAAGCACTTTAATTATAGACCTCGTCCTTGGGCGTTCGTCGTCTCCCCAACCCGACCATGCACCCGCTTGAGCACTCCAACACTCACCGGTCATCTGGACCCTCTGAAGGCTGCGGAGGTGTTTCACCGTCATTTCCAGGATGTCCGCCTTTTCCAGTTTGGAGTGCCGAGAACTCTGTGGAACCAGCAGAGCGAAAAGGGTCATTAGCATGTGATCTTGACTACATCTCCAAGAAGGGGGGGGGGCATGCCAAGGTGGCACGGACGTTCCAAACTCACATCTTTTTTCAAGGCGTCCAGAATGAGGGTCTTCAGTTGTCCGAGACTTTCGTTAATCCTCGCCCGCCTGCGCTTTTCCATGATGGGTTTGGAAGACTGTTGGAGAAGAAGAAGAGGGATAAGCACAAAAGCTTCGGACAATGAGGAGCAATAAAAGTGGCACGAATTTCCGGCTTGCATGGGGGGGGATGGGTCCACGGGGGTCACTCACTTTGCGGTGCTCGCTCGCCGTTTTGGATCGCTCGGGCATCGCGTGGGTGACCGGTGCGGCGGCCACTGGCGATGCCGATGCTTTTTCCACTATGTCCACGGGCATGACGCCAAAGACCTTTTTGAAGATTTTTTTTTTTTAATCCCAAGGAATTGGATCGAAAGTCCTGCAAGACCTTTTTTACATGTAAAAAAAAAAATAAAAAAATAAAATAAAAAATGGCTTCCCCTCAAAATGTTCGGGTGTCTCAGCCGTGAACCCCGGACACGGACGCGCACGCGTTCGCCTCGAGTCCCGGTTATAATCCGCGGAGACCCTCCGTGCCGGCGCCTTTATATACCGCTCGGGCTGCCGTGCCGCGCTCGAGCGGCGCGTGTGAAACCCTTCACAGATTCTTTCCCACACTCCCTGCAGCCAATCAGCGACGAGCGCGCACAACGCCGGGAGACGGGCGCGAGGCGGCGGCGCGTGGGGGCACGGGGGCGGTTATCGGGCCCCGCGGGCCGGGGTGAGGAGGGGGAGGGCTGTGGAGGAACTTCTGGTGGAACGCGAGGGGGAAACGGAGCGTTCCATTGGTCCGACGAGCCGAGGCTCGTGGCGCTCATTGGTTCAGTCGCTCGCGACCTGTCCATCAGCGCGCACGTGGTTCTTCCCGCCCCCTTTTCCCCCTTGCCTGCTCCACGCCCCACCCGCGCGCGTTTCGCCGACTCCTGACATCTGTCGGCGCGCGAGATGAATCGTATCGGGGGCGTTATTATCGAGGACCCGAGCACGTGCCAAATCGCAGGCTTCCCGCCCCAACGGCCCCGCGGGGGGATTTGCCTTGGACCCGCGCCGATGGAGGACCGCAGAGCGGGAGCCGAAGTGTGTGTCGAGGGGGAGGGAGAGGGGGTTAGTGAGGGTGTGGGTTTTGGGGGGGGGGAAACCAGAGCCTGGGAAAACCACTCCCTCGGCGACTCGCTCGCTGGTTACTGTACACAAACAGACGCGCGCTCGGCGCGGAGCGGCACGCCGGCCGCCAGGTCGCTCGCATGTCGAGCCTGCTCCTCCTCCTCCGAACTTCTCTCCTTCCTGCTCCGTCGCCCTGGGCTCAAACGACCGCCCGCTGACCGCGGTGCTCCCTCCCGCGCTCAGTTCGCTCTGTTCCTCCCCCATTCCCTCGGTCTCTCCCCTCGTGGCGAGTGGTCGTGACGGAGGGTCACATGGTGGCCTCGGAGTTCGCTTATTTATTTTAATCTCTCCCCCCCCCCCGCCCCGTACCGGACCAGTGGCGACTCGGTGGGTGGGGGAAGCGAATGTTTGCGGAGTGTTCCCTGCGGGCGGTCGGACCTCCGTCTGTGTGCTGCACCTTCGTGCCTCGGGGCGTGGTGCTAGTCTTGCAGGGTTGGTCACCCAAGCTGAATACCTGTAGTGGACCGTGTGCTGGATTTCACGTCGATCGGTTACCTGGAAAGTGAATCCACATACGGATCAATAACTTCGTGGCCTATTATATTACAAACTTAACGAGTCGCATTAACTAACGAGTACTTATTTTACAACAAATTCCGCATTTTAATTGATGTCATCTTTTAATGACTCCATTTCACTCAAGCTGCAGTTCATTGAACTCGGTACAGAGGACATACCTCCGCCATGGGGAACAGTTCGCGTTTTGTATCCCACCGATATGCCAGATCTGGATTCGGACCTGAACCAAAATCGAATCGGCTTCTTCCTGTCATATAACCAACTCACCCACCAAGTTTTGTCATAACTCATCCATAACCTTTTTGAGATGTTGTGATCTGTATCGTTTTTGGCCCCATCTCTCAATGGTGAAGAAGTCTAAACAAAATTCGGGTATCCGAATCGGCATCTTCACCAAAATCGAATCAGTTCGTCCTTATTTCACTCCCAACCCGTCCGCCAAATTTCGTCTGAATCCGTGCACAACTTTTTGAGATATCCTGTTCACGGACAGACAAACAGGGGTGAAAATACCTTCATCGGGATTGATGGTGGGACGAGAGACTTCGTCTATTGATACCTGCTTCTGAAAGGAGTCGCCAATTAACGATTTCTCGCTCATGGACAATCCCCTCAACACTCCTGCTTTTATCCCAACGTTTGTCCATGGACATGTATAAGCTTCTCCACCCTAGTTGGCTACATTACTTGCATATAATACGAGGTAACCAGTATTCCTGTAGTGCTAAAGGTGGGAATTATCTGATGGTCTCGAGTAATAACGGAAGGGGTTCAGTGATGTTGCATTCAAAAAGTTCTCGGGATGGGACAACCATCCAGGATAGTTTCTGTCGACATTTACTTTTAGTTAAATATAGTTGCTTGTTTATTGAGAGGTAAAAACACAATGTGAGCTTCTCCGTCCTGTAAACGACGCGGTGAATGAAACGGGCCCAGGTGGACGTTGCAGTGAGTCCCACGGCTCGGTGTGGACCTCATGGGTGCGGTCCGGTTCCCAGGCGTGTCGAGTGCTCTCTAAAAGCGACACCGAGCAGCTGCTGGATCGAGCACGTCAGCTGCACGTCATCACGTCATCAGGTGGCTCACTCGTTCCTTCCGGTGTGCTTTTGCTGAATGGGGATGAATTGTGCACTTTTTGTGTTCGATTTTGCTTCTTTCTGCTCGTCGAAAGCGTCTCGACTCGTACTTGCGCACTTTGCAATCCCTGAGAATTCTCCCGCTTGTCTGTCCCACGTGGTCACTGGAAAACGGAACCCCACACCTGGTTACCTTCACCATTCCCCAAGCTGAATGCTCACCTCCATTCCTTCATACCTCTCGACTCTCTCTTTTCTGTGGAACCGACTTCCTTGTCTCTGCCGTCACGTATTCAACCCTTCAATCCCTGAAAAGTGCTGCTTCGAAGAACTTAGAAGGAGATGTCTCAGGATTGCTAGGCACTGCTTTTGCTGTGAAAATGAACCTGTTTCCAATCTTGTACTCTGGACACCTAAGCGTGGAAGGCCGAAGCTGGGCAGACTATCTCTCAACTACATCAACATTTTGAAGAACGATACGAGCCTGGAGACAGAGCTGCACGTAGCGATGATTCATCGAGAGGACTGGAAGCTGAGGATCGATGTCATCTGAGAGCCCTCACTTACGAATAAGAAGAAGAAGAATAAAAGTGCTGCCTACAGTCACCTCATGCTTTCTCAACACCTGCTCTTTTACTCTCGCTGACATCCTCACCCACAACATTTTCCCTTTCCTGCCACTCGTTCACTCACTTGTAATGCATTTGTGTTCCTGTTCCCCTCTTGTGCTTTGTCATTCTGCATGGCCTCTGTTGTTTAACTCCTCCATGTGCCAAGATGCCTGTCAAACAAAAGGAATATCTATATAAACGAGAGTTCATGGAACACCTTAACCCACGCATTCTTGAGGAAAGGGACATCGGACGAGTCTTTTCAACTCTTGCTTTGTGTGTCTGCGTACGATGTATATGAGCTTTGTTTGTGAACCTTGAAAAACAAGCGTAAGGCCGATGGGTCAAACTGAACAGTCCAGAGCTGAACCTTTTCCCAACTCCGCCCTCAGAGCGTGTGGAAAATTTTATTGGTTGAGACGGCATACAATTTTGGCCAAGAACTGTTAAACAGGAGGTGTTTGGAAGTGCAAACAAGGTACTTTGTGTTCTACAATATTCATCTGCAGGTATGTAATTCAATTGAAATGAAATAAAAGTTTTAAAGATTTAATAATAAAATAAAATCCAAAACAAACTATTTAATCCAAACTTTACCGCCAATGATGCACCGTCTTTTACGCCATCTAATTTAACGCGTTACATTAGTTATTTGTGACTGTTCTTTGTGTCTTTTATGACCCCTAAAAACAGTAAGTTTCCTGTTTGGAATGTTTTTCAATTTTGTATGACTGCCACACAGGCTGACAATAAAATAATGACCTCACTTGTCTCTGCGCGTGTGCGATCAGGATGACATTCCATACTATTTACCAAATTCAGAGCCAAAGTCCTGCTACACAAGGGCTGCCGTCCATCTGCTTTTCCCCGGACATGTCCTTTTTATTCCTTCGATCTCCGCCCGGCCAGGTTTTCAAAATCTCGGAAAATGTCCAGGATTTTGTCATTTTTTTTTTGCTTTTGCATTTCAAAGGCATCCATTTTAAGATTTAGGATACTTAAAAAAAATTTTTTTTACCTTATTTAAACGGTAAACCATATTTGTAAATTTTCTTTTAATAAAATGTGGTTATTAGCTCGCCTGTTCGAAGAACAGAGAGCTATAGCGATACCCCCGGCGTGAGCGTCAGCGTCAGCGTGAAAATGTTAACGTTTTTGGTGCAAGTTATTTCATTTCTCATGTTTTTATCTACCACACTATTTTTTACTGATTACAATATACAAATACATATATTGCTTTAAAATTATTTGGATCAGACTTCACTGCAATGCTTTATAAAAAAATATTATTCAACTAGTCTCTTGACCAGAGAGTTGGTGTCAAAGCCACCCAATGCTCACCTGTTTATACATTTATCGTTTTTAAAAGACTCGTCTAGTAATATTTTTTATAAAGCATTGCAGTGAAGTCTGATCCAAATAATTTTAAAGCAATATATGTATTTGTATATTGTAATCAGTAAAAAAATAGTGTTGTAGATAAAAACATTAGAAAGGAAATAACTTGCACCAAAAACTTTAACATTTTCATGCTGACGCTCATGCTCACGCTCACGCCGGGGGTATCGCTATAGCTCTCTGTTCTTCGAACAGGCGAGCTAAAAACGAAAAATGTATAAACAGGCGAGCATTGGGTGGCTTTGACACCAACTCTCTGGTATAATGTTTGGATCAGGACAGTTTGGTATAAGGCTGTACGACTCCCGTCATGTCATAATGGACGTGTTTGAACATCGACACTCACGCATCCACTTCCTGTCCAACTTCACAGTGTGAGAGAGTCAGAGAGAGAGAGAGAGAGAGAGAGAGAGAGAGAGAGAGACAGTCAGTCAGTCAGTCAGTCAGTCAGTCAGTCAGTCAGTCCAGTGTGGTGCTCAGTCCGCAATTCAGTGTGTTTTCTGAGTCCATACCGAACACACTTGTTTGATTTTTTTTTTTTTCAAGAGCTCTTAACAATGCCAAAACGAAAGTGTATATTCACTGCACAACTAAAGACAGAATCCCCATGGTGTCGAAGTGGTCGAGAAGAATGGGAAGCTGAGTGCTTGGTATGTATAGCTGGTACGTATGTTTCTGTGGCAAATATAGGTGTTATTGATTTAAAACAACACAATATTTCCAGTAATAATTCAGTATTTCCATTGGAAGAACAGCGGTTTGCCGTCAAAATCGATCTCGGTCCAGAACTCCCCGAATGAGACTGCCAATATGATTGCACAGTACGGAAAGGAAGCTCTTTAAAAATGTGCCCTCTTGTTTTTTCAGTGTCCTCTCCAGAGTCCTCTCTTTTTTTGGATTGTCCCTCGCTGGAGTGTCCTCTTTTTCTTTGGAGTGTCTTCTTTTTCTCGGAGTGTCCCTCTTTTTTAAGTTAAAATATGGTAACCCGAGCTAAACTGCAGGTTCTTGTTCCAATTCATGTTGTGCGGTGTTCAAAATGTAGAAGTAAATTGAAATTAAGTTGTTTCTTGATCATCAACTGATGCCTGTCAGACAGGCACAGTGAACGTATTACTTAACCCTACTTTTCCCAAAGTCCCAAAGCTCTGGTATTTGACTGTGGAGAATCATTGGCATCTCCCACCATGATGCAGAAGCATGAGTCGATGGCCTCTGTTTTCTTCGGTTTCTCCTCAGGTCTTGTTGCCGCTGCTCTTGCATCTATACATCCATTTCATGTTCCAGTCCCTCCAGATCACATGCGTTCTTCCAGTGAAACCCCCAGAATTCAGGCTCACTGCCCACCTACACTCCTCGTGGAACCTCCGTCTGAGCAATCCCACTGCCCCATCCCCGAGGGCTTACAGTTGGCAATGCTTACACCACCTCAGGTCATCTCTGACCCATCCCTACCCATGATGTTTTCTATCTCCATTAACCCTGCCCAACTACTTGCAGGTTTTCTTCTCTCTTCCCTCTCTCTCCTCGCTGTTCATTCCTCCCTTGTTTCCACGTGTTGTCCCATTGCCCCACTGCCAATGTGTTCTTCTTCGCCCCTCGCTCTTCCATGAGCCGAGCCTTGGAGCAACTCATGGAAAGCACTAAAAGCACAAATGTGATTTCTGTGAGTGGTGAGTTTCATTCGGGTGAAGGAGAGAGATAGGGATAGAGATAGATATGGATGCTGGTTCCATGTCACAGCCAGTTCAGCACATCAGATAAATCTCCTGGTTAATGAACCATCAATCTTCGACATCTTGTTTCTTCGTGCACTCCGGTGCCTCTGGTTCCCAATCATGTTCATCATATTCTGCTACAAGTATAACCACTGCTGTGAACAAGTGCCAGTCTTTCAGGCTGTCTCTTGACTGCATAGTGCACACTGTATATGGTGGCATCATAACCCCCATCCATCCCCCATACATACCCACCTACGAAGCACATGCACACGTGGTTACCCCAACCCAACGTGTCTTTCACACGCAAATTCCTTTTCCCTCCCCTTCCCTCATCTAATTTCTCCTCCTCCTCCTCTCCCCTCTCTTCTTCCCCAACTACCCTACCCCCTCTCTCCTATCATTCTTATATTCTCTTCCCTTTCTCAATGTATCTTTTCAGAAGTTACCCCTACCACGTTCAACCAGCACCATCATGCACGATAGGCCCACAACTGACGGGGGTACCGTGATTGAACTGAAGCATGACATATAGTTCTTCTAAAATCGGAAAATGCATTTTTAAGCAATCCAGCAGAAGCCTGACTCAGGTTAACGGGAAACGCCCCTCTATAAATAGTGCCTGTGGGTTATGACGTCACTGGTGCCCCCTAAACCGGAAGCCTCAACTCGAGCTAAACTGCCAGATTTACGTCCCTTTCACCACACAAAGTGAACCGTGCCATGCGGCATGCTGAGCCTGTCGTGCACGGCTCGAATGGCGCTGCTGTGCACGGCAGGAGATCGATATACGCGAACAATGATGATAATGACGTAACAATGGAACCGATATCCGGGTTGCCTTGTTCGTGTTCCCATCTGAACCCATGGCTGGCTCATGAGTCATGATGTACAGTAGGGAACCCAGGTTCACATCCCACGTAGGCTGCCATGTGTTTGGGTACCTGCATGTGATTTATGTTCAAGATCCTCCATGAGCCTCGACAACTGGAAAATAATATTTTAATAAGGGAGCAACGGATCAAACGATTCGCTGTTGTGCACAGTGGGAGTGAATTCACACAAAGGCCGATCCGTTGTTTTAAGGTGGGCAAGTACGCACTGTAGTTGCATGAAATACGTTTTGTGTCACGTGGAGCAAAGCTGGCTATCCGGCCTCCCAGGCAAGCCACAACATGTCATGTAGAAAATGTTCTCGTGATGGAAAAATCGGACAGGTATGAGGTCTCGTTTCACTACAATTTTTCAACGTCTTCAGCCAGAAGGTAAATGCCATGAACATTGTTGACCAATCGGGAAACTGGTTAAAGGGGGCAGAGCAAATCTTAGGACGGACAGAGAGGTTGAACAAAGACAGAACTGCGTGGAGGGAATCTCTCTGGGTCATTGTGGAGAAGTCGCACGATCAATCTTCACACATCTAAACTTTGGACAAAGTAAAATGATTTCGATTGATCCGATATTGATTATTTATATCCAGTATATGGTTGGTTGGTTGTTTGCATGCCGCTTATACATACATTCGAGAGCTGGAGGTACACACATTCGCCTTTGAGCATGCTGTCTAACCTGGGTTCGAATCCCGACCCAGCTCAAAACTGTCATCATGGTGCTTCGCTTGCAGTGCGATTCATCAATATGTGTGCCATCCTTCGGATGAACGTTAAACTGGGTTTGCTGTGTCCTCGCGTTCCTTGGTGGACGTTAAAGGATCTAGCGGTGACCTTGGCAAAGAGTGGGCGAGTTATCGCCGGCACCCTGAACACATTACAAAATTCCTGCCTGATCTGTGGGTAGCAAATGCTCTGCCTGGTCTAATATTGGGAGGTTCCTTGACACCAGGTGACACTGCAATTGCTTCACCAAGAGTATGGTTTCCGTCTGGGTACCAAATTCTGCACTGCAAACAGATTCACCAGGTAGTTTGCATGTTGCTTGTGAACGGCCATCTTCGACGACAAACAAAGCAGCAACCAGTTGCATAAGTGGATTCTCAGGGAAAGTGGAGGAGTTTAGAGATGGTAATGGCGATGCCAATATCAATCAACGCCTGCTGTAAGCCAAGTAAGTTTGTTATCGATCAGGATTTAAAACAATTCTCAAAGAGATGCCTGAGCCGGCTATCTTGCCGAAAGTACCCGATTGTTTGTAATTCGCTCCGCCAGAGGGCAGAGGTGGAACCTTTCAAACCCAGTGAGCACGGAGTGATCGATCGCCGGTCATTATAAACAGGGAGGGTGGTGCTGTTTGTGCAATGGCCCGTCTGGTCATCAATTATACTTATCCTGCACATTGGTCCCTCGTTTTCAGGATCATCCTTTCTAGACGACCAACGGGACCATTGGGGCGGATGCAGATCAGGTCAGAATTTAATTCGCTATTAACTGCACACTCGACCAGAACGGACGAGGCATATAAATATAATTCAGCGGATCAACTTTAAACTCACGTGAATACAGTTGCTACATCCATATGGAACTGTGCATGGAGATTTATAACATTACATAGGCACATGTTATTGTGTAAAGATGACAAATAAACCGAGATAAAGACGTCATGGAGTTACAGGTGAGATTGTATTTTCAAATTCGCAGCTAAAGCATTTTACAGTGTATTTAAGTTTACTGATAAAAGTTATCTCATCAACAAGTTTACAGGGCAAGCAAAATGGGAACACATTGTTCATTGGAACACTACAATGAAAGACTCTTCTCGTTGGGTTTTCAACACATTGTTCATTGTCATGTATTGTCACATGTTAACACATTGTTAGCCCAATGAAGTACGAAGCAATGATAGAGATGTTCTGTTCTGTTCTTGCATACGGCAGCTTGACTTCCAGGTAGCGATCATTTCTTGGAAGCAGAGCTGTGCCACTGATACTGTGCCCCTCTATCAGTACACTGGTACTCACTTCACCAACCTCTGAAGCATGACAGGCTGAGTTAACCCCACCTGGTATTAACAACGTCGGGTGCCGAAGGCGCCCCGGCGATGTCGCCCGCTGGACGAATTATTTATTTATTTGGCATGGGGGCAGTGTACTTTGAAGACACCGCGACTTGTCTCACTCCTTTTTGGGCATGCCCGATCAGGACGAATTCAGAACCAAAGTACTCCTAAACTAAAGGTTTGTTTTCCGATTCATGTTCTGATTCCTGTTCAAAATATAACATTCAATAGAAATCAAGTTGTTCCTCGATCATAAACTGACGCATGTAGACAGACAGACAGACAGACAGATATATAGACAGACAAAGTGAACCAATTACTTAACCCTGTTTTCACTTTACGCACGTGGGGTAAAAATAAGAGATGGACACACAATCATATTACTTCGATAGATGTCAATAATAATCATGAAAAAATAACAGATGTTTTTTTATATTCAGAAATTTAAATTGGAAATAACTGGTTCTGTCCTTCATTCTTCCCTCTTGGTCTCATTCTTCTTCATTCTCATTATAATTCTCATTTTTCCCTCCAGGTTTTCAAGATAGCTGTTCACTCCCATTAAATCATCCCCATCCAAGACCATGATCTTTTCTACCCCATTAACTCCCCCATGTCCACCTATTTCCAAGTTTCCAGTTTTTTCTTCCTAAGAGGTTGCTCCCATATCAATTTTATCCACCCCTTGCATTGTCTCCTACCCCTCAATTCTTCCCCATATCCCTTCTTTCTTCAAGTCTCTATTTGTCCCTCTTCCCTGCTGCTGTGTTTTCCCCCTCTCTTTCTTCTGTTACGTGCTCATCCATTCTATGTTCCAGCTCCTCGACGAGCCTCGATTTTGAATACAAAAATAAACCTGACCGTTTGTATTAAAACAAAAACTGAATACGTTTTGTGAAGACAATCGATTCAAACTCAGTTATTGATGATCTAACTAGCATAGACAAAATGGTCCTCATGCTTATCTACCCAACTGAGTAAGAAACAAGACAGCAAACTTAGCACTTGTAATTATGTAATGAAGCCTCCCCCTATGCCAATAGCATATGGGGAGGCTTATTGCTGTTGTAGGGTTTGTTTCTATAATTAGCACCCCCAATTTTTAATGGTACCACACACTTTCTTCAATAACCAGTACTAAACCACCATTTAGAAAAAAAAATTCTTCCTGCACTCCCAATTTCCGTAATGTCTGAGCTGTATCTAAGAGCGAAATTTTGCATCACTAATGAATGGGAAGAAAAAGCATATGGGTATTGACATTCTTTTTGACCTTGACATATTTTAAAGGTCATGACCTAATTATAGACATTTTAACATTTTTCACAATAGCTAGATTAAGGTTTGTCAGATCAGAAGGAAATTGCTCTCTTTAGATAGCCTTCATCAAGGTGCATACATTTGATTTACATCGTACCTCTTTGGGTTAAAGGTCAAGGTCAAGTGGCGGTCTTAAAAAAAATAACGCGTTTTTATGTCATTACTCTGATTTTGCCAATGAGGAATCTCTCTCCAAAAGGACAGTCTGGCAAACCCTCCTATCTACTGTCTTAACAATCCTCTTGAGGAAGTTCAGTTATTCAAGCTCCTGGGTCTCAATATCAGCCATGATATTTCTTGGGCAACCACGTTTCAAAGTTGACCTCTAAAACCCGCCGCCAACTGGGTGTCCTCCGTTGTACAAAGTCCTTCCCCAGCACACCTGAACTCCTATATACCTACAAGGTCTTCATCTACAGCTTGATGGAGTACGGCTCTCCCCACTGGGTTGGCTCCCCTGCTTCATATTTTGCTCCGTTTGATGCTGCGGAAATCAAGGCCTCTAGTATTGTCTTGTCCAGGTCAGTTAAGTTATAAAATATTAGGTTATATCCCACTCCTGACCAAGATGTCATGTTCAGGGGGTTAACACCGACCTAGATGGATAGCCAAACAGTTTCCCTCGGAGGCGAACCCGAGATCCTTGGAGATCCTTGGAGATTATGCGGGACGGAAACAGCAAGGCGCCCACCAAGACGGGAGCACACGGGTTTATCCTCAAACCAACAACGAATAGACGAACACAGTAAATTTAACAAATGAGGGTTTAATGAACATAAATTGATGAGTAATAATGGGGATCATGAAAACGTGAGGTAACGAAAATATATCGAGCATGAGGTAATGAAACGTGAGATAAACTAACGCCTAATTTGAGACGTCTCCATTCAGTCACAAAAACAGACAAGGGAACAGATAAAAGAAAATCCTCTCTTTATTCTGGTACTTAGCTGTGTGTCTAAAGATGATCTTTTAGGAGCCTGGCGATCGAACCGCTTAGTCACCGCACCGGAAAACGCACCCAAAATGGTGCCAAGTCATTCTCTGCGACGTACGTGAGGCGATTTGCGCGGTCGGTCTTCCTACACCAGTTAGGGCCTACAACCCACCATACAGTAGGTCTGCTCACAGCAAAATGGCGCCACTGCCTTATACGCACACAGCGGGATGCTGCCGAGTTATCGCTGAGAGACTCGCTTTTCTTCTCCTCAGAAGCATACAAACTTCACCAACAGTCAATGGCTAGCATGTTACTTCAGTACGTGAACAAATTCACACCAGCACGAATGAGAATTGCGCTGCTTTCTTCACCATGTTGAAGAGAAGCCAGCAACGTCCTATGTGTTAACCGCGTTCCTCACACCAACTGTCCTCTTGTCAATCATGCCCCCTCTCTGACGTCACACCAACCAATCATAAGCCTCGTGGCGTGGCCTGCTGGTACGAAGCCGGGAAGGCAGGGTTTCTGCCTGCTCAGAATGTTTGGCACTGTAGTTGTTGTTGAAATGTCGTTCCTTTTTATAGCCGGCCTTGTGAAAGCAAAAACGTAGGAAGAGGTCACTGGGACAATCACATACTGGGAGAAATTAGCCTTAAACCATACCGACTTAACACAGCACCCCCCATCCCCCAACCCTGTGTAGTGACAGTTAAACAACTTAAGCTCAGTTTCCCTACTTAAATTACATGGAGATGTGTCCACGGACCATGCTATACTATACAATCCTATCTTCACTCTGAAATTCCTCCATCTACCCTTACAAACATAACAATATCATGAGAATCTCCCACGATGAAGCTGAATCTATGGGCCTATATCACTCCCATCGCAGACAGGTTGGTGGTTTTCTGTCTTCCACCGCCTCCTTTCTTGTCTTGCACCCTCTGCTCTTTCCGTACTTTGTCCTCTCCCCCCCCCCCACCAACAGGTTTCTGCCAGGCTCACACGGTCCCCCATCAAACGCCTTCTGGTAAAACTACCCAAATTCAGGATCACTGCTCATTTCCCCTCATTTGTAGCGAACGAAGTGAGCTTCATACTTAACGCGTGCACATGAGAGAATAGGAAACAACAACAACACAATACCCTGGCAATTTGGAATCCGTGTCATTGGCTATGACCCTTTTGCTTTCGCTTTTTTTTTTGCTTCTGGTTTTTTTTTTGCTTCTGGTTTTTTTTTTGCTTCTGGTTTTTTTTTTGCTTCTGGTTTTTTTTTTGCTTCCGCTTTTTGTCATGGGGAATGATGCATGCCGGGAGGGAGATAAAGGCATCGTCGGAGAAATGAAAGACCCAAACATCAGACATGGTGTATATTTCCTCCACTGATTTTAATAAAGATATCTCCCGCATCATCAAAAAATAATTTTTAATTGTGATTTACATGATTTGATCGCTGATCCTGAATCCAGGCCGAAGTAACCGGAAATTGCGTATACAGTTGTGAACAAGTTATAGGTAAAGTCAGAAGTGAATGGAAGAAGAATTCTACGTTCGTTTCGAGTATTTATTTTTTAAGATGAGATCCTGTTCGAGGCGGTGTAGTTGTCGTTGTGAAGGGAATGTTGAGGAAATTGTTTTTTTTTCAGATGAAATCCTGTTCGAGGCGCTGTAGTTGTCGTTGTGAAGGTAATGTTGAGGTAATATTAATTTTTTTAGATGAGATCCTGTTCTAGGCGGTGTAGTTGTTTTAAAGGTAAAGTTGAGGTATAATGTTGATGTAATATTTATTTTTTTTCGATGAGATCCTGTTCGAGGCGGTGTAGTTGTCGTTGTGAAGGGAATGTTGAGGTAATATTAATTTTTTTAGATGAGATCCTGTTCTAGGCGGTGTAGTTGTTTTAAAGGTAAAGTTGAGGTATAATGTTGATGTAATATTTATGTTTTTTCGATGAGATCCTGTTCGAGGCGGTGTAGTTGTCGTTGTGAAGGGAATGTTGAGGAAATTGTTTTTTTTTTCAGATGAGATCCTGTTCGAGGTGGTGTAGTTGTTGTTGTGAAGGCAATGTTGAGGTAATATTTATTTTTTTACATGAGATCCTGTTCTAGGCGGTGTAGTTGTTGTTGTAAAGGTAATGTCGAGGTAATATTTATTTTTTCAGATGAGATCCTGTTCTAGGCAGTGTAGTTATCATTGTGAAGGTAATGTCGAGGTAATATTAATTTTTTCAGATGAGATCCTGTTCGAGGCGGTGTAGTTGTTGTGAAGATATTGTTGAGGTAATATTTATTTTTTCAGATGAGATCCTGTTCTCGGCGGTGTAGTTGTTGTTGTGAAGGTAATGTTAAGGTAATATTAATTTTTTTCGATGAGATCCTGTTCTAGGCGGTGTAGTTGTTTTAAAGGTAAAGTTGAGGTATAATGTTGATGTGATATATTTTTTTTTTTAGATGAGATCATGTTCGAGGCGGTGTAGTTGTCGTTGTGAAGGGAATGTTGAGGAAATTGTTTTTTTTTTCAGATGAGATCCTGTTCGAGGTGGTGTAGTTGTTGTTGTGAAGGCAATGTTGAGGTAATATTTATTTTTTTACATGAGATCCTGTTCTTGGCGGTGTAGTTGTTGTTGTAAAGGTAATGTCGAGGTAATATTTATTTTTTCAGATGAGATCCTGTTCTAGGTGGTGTAGTTGTTGTTGTGAAGGCAATGTTGAGGTAATATTTATTTTTTTACATGAGATCCTGTTCTTGGCGGTGTAGTTGTCTGTTGTAAAGGTAATGTCGAGGTAATATTTATTTTTTCAGATGAGATCCTGTTCTAGGTGGTGTATTTATCATTGTGAAGGTAATGTCGAGGTAATATTAATTTTTTCAGATGAGATCCTGTTCGAGGCGGTGTAGTTGTTGTGAAGATATTGTTGAGGTAATATTTATTTTTTCAGATGAGATCCTGTTCTTGGCAGTGTAGTTGTTGTTTTGAAGGTAATGTTAAGGTAATATTAATTTTTTTCGATGAGATCCTGTTCTACGCGGTGTAGTTGTTGTGAAGATAATGCTGATGCAATATTTATTTTTTTAGATGAGATCCTGTTCTAGGCGGTGTAGTTGTTGTTGTAAAGGTAATGTCGAGGTAATATTTATTTTTTCAGATGAGATCCTGTTCTAGGCGGTGTAGTTGTTGTTGTAAAGGTAATGTCGAGGTAATATTAATTTTTTCAGATGAGATCCTGTTCGAGGCGGTGTAGTTGTTGTGAAGATATTGTTGAGGTAATATTTATTTTTTTCGATGAGATCCTGTTCTTGGCAGTGTAGTTGTTGTGAAGATAATGTTGACGCAATATTTATTTTTTTAGATGAGATCCTGTTCTCGGCGGTGTAGTTGTTGTTGTGAAGGTAATGTTGAGGATTTTTTTTTCTTTCAGATGAGATCCTGTTCTTGGTGGTGTTGTTGTTATGAAGGTAATGTTGAGGTAATATGCAGGAGTGTTATCACAGTTATTGAAATGCACAAATAATTAATTTGATCTGGAGTATACCCAATCACACCTGTATGACTAAAAATTAACAACAAAACTTGAGAGTAAATACTCTTGCAGTTTTGAGTCAACCTAATTTTATAATTAAGATAATTATAAAATAATCTCCTGCATCATCAAAAAATAATTTTTTTTATCGTGATTTACATTATTTGATCGCTGATCCCGAATCCAGGCCAAAGTAACCGGAAATTGCAGCATCGAATGTAAGAATAATTCCACGTTCGCTTCTCAGCTTTGCCTATTCCATATTATGTTTTTGTAACATCACAGTGGAGGTGCACTGAAGTTGTTCACCGGATATTTGTTTCGTGTTCTTGACTACTTTTTTCAGATTGTGACCAAATTAACAGAAAACGCTTTTTTTATCATAACGAATAATTTTTCTTCAATTTTCATGATGTTGAGTATTTTGGACATATTGGAGATGTGGACACATTTTCTTAATTCATACTCTATCCCTAAATGTTGAAGATAAAGATCATATGGTGGTCCAAAAAATATACCATCATTGGATTATGGGCCAAGGGTAAGTTGCGGGCAATCACCAAGGGTAAGCCTAAGGCTTACCCTTGGTGATCGCTTTGTGATTGTGGATATCGAGTTAATAAACGATCTTTTCTCACGATTGAAGTTGAAGGAAAACAAAGTGTTTCAATGTGCAATGGCTTGCTTGGAAATAATGAAGTTGGTTTAGAAACCTTTTTTATGTATTGAATCAGAAACGATGCCAAATGTTGATCGGTTTTAGTTATTAAAAAATTGTTTCTTCTTCATATAGATTGCAGTAATATTATAACATACTAGATGACCCGTGAACCCATTGGGTTCCCGTTGTGACCGCTTGATAAAAAAAATCATTTCAAAAAAAAAAAGATAGCTCCAGCGAATTATACCGCTGAGGTTGTTTGCATTGATCAAATACTCCCGAAGACTACTTGACTGAATCGGGAATTGATTTTTTAATAATTTTTTTTTGTTGCCCGATTTTAACGAAACTTGACATTGCACACCGTAGGCAAATGGTGAGTAAGGTGGGCCGAAATTTTTTGTGCTATCGTGTACCGTTTTGGCTGTATTCCGGGAACATGCATACATGCATACATACATACATACATACATACATACATACATACATACATATATGCATACATCCAAGATGAGAGTTTTAGTAATATATAGATAACATATGACAGAATGCAAACCATGGTGTCTGTCCAAGTGTTCGGCTGTCTCCTTGTTTCTGGCGACCGGTTCCCGCGCTGCATTTGAAAAACTCCAAACGTCGGCAAAGCTCAACGTCAACCAGAAGAAGAATATGTTACCAAAAGAGATGCATTTTAATGTATAAATACAACATGGAATTGGTTTGTTTAACAGTGCGTTAAGATACAACCTGAAGATTATCACAAAGTTGAACAGAGACCCCTCCCCCCCCACCTCCACTCAAGTGAGCGCAGATTTTGATGTGGTCGATAAACTTTGGTACATCACGGGTGATGAAGGTTGTGGTCAAGTTTCATCGAAATTGTAATATACTAGACGAAATTGTAGTTTCAGAGACGACTCGTTCGCCAAAGCTCACTGGACTAAAGTCCAGGTGAGCTTAAAGCCCTCTATTTAGCATTCTGACCAAAAATAACGTTTAATAATTTCAAAGGGGTCCAAAATAAACTTAAATTTAATATTCTGTGGACTTGATGACGTAATTAATTACGAGTTAAAACATCTGCTCTGAGTCGAGGAGGTTGGCATTTTAAACCCCGGCCAAGTCACTCGTTACATGAAATGCTTTAAAAATGGTGCACGTTACTTCCTTGCTTCGCACTCAACATCTAAAAAGGATGAGGGGGGGGGGAGAAAGAGGAGAGACAAGAGGGAGAGAGAGAGAGAGAGAGAGAGGAGGAAGGAGGGATGAGAAGGGGGAGAGAGGAGAGAGATTGAGGGGGGGGGAGTTTTCTTCTGCATACATCAATCCAGCTACCTCCCCACACCCATTGTTTGCCCAAGTGTCCCTCTACTTTGTTCTTCAACCACACTGTTGGTATCCCCCTCACCCCCCCCTCCACCTCTCTACTCTGGTTTGTGATGCTGCGTTCTGATCCATTCAGTGTTCTCGCTCTTCCACGAGCCTTGACTCTGTAGTCTGTACACAAAAAAACTGTCAGAGGTTGGCAACATAGTGCAGGCTTAATGGGCCGAATGGTCTTTTTCTGCATTGAAGTTCCTTGGAAGGGAAGTCCTCTATTATATCTTGTGAACTGTGGTGTCTTTCCATTTCCCATTTACGGTGACCACTTCCCACGCTGCATTTGAAAATCTCAACATTCACTTTTGAAATGATGGGAGATCAGAGATGAGTAATGTTGATTCCAAATTTTATTTGGCCCTCTTTTAAGATAAATTGAACCTTCACCGCCTGATGTTGCACCATCATTTTGCGGTGGGCTGTACAAGTAGCTTAGAGCTTTTACTATGAGTGAAACCAAGAGTGCAACACTAATGACCTTTTTGAAGTCCATTAAATGATTTAAATTGATAGACTAACCTAAACTTTTTTTATGTCACTGGTGCCGGATACTTTTGCAAGTTATCTTTACTATAATTCAGACTGGTGTTTGTGTGTTTGTTTGTCATGCTACTCCTAATTACATCCAGACTTGCATGGAGCAGAACGACCCCAATTAATGTATCGGGGTGTTTTTATCTATGTCGGTGATCTTGAGGGTGGGGAGATGCAAATTATCTGTCGAAATGTGTATCGTGTAGCGCCACCTCCAAGTGGGAGAGGGTATTACAAGTACCCACACTTCCTGTCCCCACATTTTCCAGTCCAGTGAGGTTTTCTGAATTACGCAGTAAGAGGAATCTTGGAGAGGTATTTTGAATAAGGATAATAACAAAACCCCCTTGGCCGCTCCCTTCGGGAATGGGTCCTTCTTGTTATAATAATGTATTCATAATTAACAGTGTATGACAACTTCTGTAACTGCCCCAAATTAATTATAATTCACACATATCTCAGCAGAAACAGAAGACAGATTTAATATTGAGTTTAAAAGGTATCGAGAGGTAGGAGGGATGGTAGGGCCGAATAGTCTCCTCCAGCGTTGAAATTCCAATTGTAACTTTCTTGTGGCGTCTCGGTTGGGGAACAGTTTTTAGATCTTCGTGGAGGATCTCGAAGTCTTCCTCATGTTGTTGTTCTTCATCTTCTTCTTGTGGACTTTTTTTGTTTCACAGCCTACAGTTTTCATCGAAACTTCCTGAAACTTGGCACATATATGTAAAAATTCCCTGCGCAGACAGTAACCATCTCCGATTTTGAAAATTCCTCCTAGAAAAAAGTTATGACGTAAAAATATCTCTGCGAATGGAAATCGCCTAAAAAATTATCTCCGAAACTCGGCAAGCTTTTTGAATTCTGTTTGCGGGAATCGAACAGGGCATGAGCAGAGATGAATTACCGCACATATGATACGCCACTATGACGTCATATCAATTTTTATGACGTCATTCCTATTTTTTAACACTTTTTTGTTTCACAACCCAGAGTTTTCATTAGATCTTCGTGAAACTTGCCATGTATATGCAGAAAGCCCACGCGCAGGCAGCAACCATCTCCGATTTTGGAAATTCTTCCTAGAAAAAAGTTGACTTCATAATATCGCCGCTAATGGAAATCGCCCATACCATTATCTCCGAAACTCGGCAAGCTGTTTGAATTTTGTTTGCGGGAATCAAGCCGGGCATTAGCACAGATAATTTATCGCAAACCTGAAACATCACAATGACGTCATATTCGTTTTTCTGACATAATCATTAAGAGGACGAGGATCTTAGCTCATTTGAGCTTGTTGGTTCAAGTCTTTCACGAATCGGCTCGCCAGGCCTGGTGTTTGACAGTGGCAGGCATTTTTAATTTGTTCAAGGTGCTAGCGACAACTCACCTACTCCTCACGAAAGACACCATGGGATCTTCAATATCTACCAACGACTGATGCGCACACACTGATGCCTCGATCCGAATGTGAATCATCAGGGTGACAGTTGAGAGCCGTGTCGAGATTCGAACCCAGGCTCGACGGCTCAAAGGCGAGGTGATCCGCGAGTGTGCACACCTCTAAGGTCTAAGTTACATCCTGCATTCCTGCCAACTACATAATTATCAATAAATAACCTTTTACATTATTACATGCAATATTATAGTGATCAAAGGAAACGTACGACGGATGATCAATAAATTCGTAGCCGAACATGAAAAGGTCACAGACGGAATTTAACGAACTATGGTCTACTAGCACCCCCTTTCCCCTCTGTCGTTTCTATTCCCCTTCTCGAGTTTCTCTGACATATGTTGCCAAAGTTCACTTTGATGAGACTCTGCCTGCGTGCCTGCAATTCCTTCCCACCCTACACTCGCTCACCTGTGTGCACTTTCCTGTGTTTATACCTGTTGCTGTGTGTTTAACTACACGTCAACTTGACAGGCATGGATCGTTGCTCCACAGGTCTCACGCCTACCTGTGTGTGGTTTTTTTTGTCCTTAACCTCTCCATTACCTGCTGTTCTTACCGCCGGCTCATTTCCCATTGGCATTAAAACTTTTCTTTTAATCACTTTTGTTTCTTTTTCGTTTTTTATTCAGGCCTGTCGTTCGACTGTCATGCATCTGTAATTTGTTCAGGGTGCTGGCGATAACTCACCTACTCTCCATGAAAGACACCCCGAGGATCTTTAAAGTCCACCAACGACCAGCGCTTGCAGTTCGGGACTCCAGGTTAACGTCCACCCGGTAATGCGAAACACCAGGGTGACAGTTTATAGCTCGGTTGATTCGAACCCAGGTTAAACAGCTCAGGGGTGAGTGTGCACACCTCCAAGCTGTTATGCCAGTCTAATAAAACAATGTTTATGACTCTGAAAAAAAAAATTATGTTTATCCATTTAGCCCCCCCCCCAATTCTCTCACCTTTCCTGTTACCGTTTTTATTTGCCATTACAACTTTAAAACTGCAGAAGGGGTTTCATGGACTCAAATGAAATTCTCAGATCCTGCTGGATCAGTAAAATGTGGCATTTTTCATAAAATGAACGAAGTGTTTAAACTTAAACAAACTCTTCCCGTTCCCAAAACATGTCCATAATAACTCAAGCTGTGAGACGTTTTTATGGAATGGTATATACAATGATAGATTCAAAATAAACTTCAAAAAGATGTCCAAACGTAACGTCGTACATCAAGCTGAAGCCGCTTTGTCATGTTGATTGCACGGACGGACGCACGATGTTTGCAACTTCGTGGGAAGCCCTCCGGACTGTCCTTTCAAGGGAAGAAAGAAGAATTGCCTCTTCCATGTAAACTGCTGATCTTATTCATGAATTTATTTACTTATTTATTTATTTATCCTTCCCCCGGATTCATTCGAGACAGTAGTGTGGGGTTGACAACTTTGGCTCATTAGGGTTCTCCTAATGTAGTCCATTAGTGCGCTGGTTTTCCCCACGAGGATCCAACACTGGCGAGCCTTTAACCGGGACGTCATGAGATCAGGTTCGTTAAGCTTCACATTTAGGCAGAAATTCTATTTACTTATTTTGGAGAAATGGACCTCAAGGAAGACCGAGTTCCGCTGCAACATCCAAAGGTACGATTTGGCGTACACCAGCAGATCTCAAGAACCGATTCGTCTCGTCGATCAGACATTGGCCTCAACTTCAAGAGGGCCAAAAGGTCTCGTCTACTTGAGAAATCCATTGAGATTGGAAGTCAATGGATTAGTCTGTTGAGTGTACCCAACTGGGTATTAGTGCCATGATACTGTGACCTCCAGGATGAAATCCCACATACTGTGTTGATTTGTGGAACATTGTTCTGTATGTGTAACAATAATCAACAAGGAAAAAGTTCTGCTTGAGTCTTATCTACAGGAAATAGAATAAACTGTTTCACTTCTTCTTCGTCGTAGTAGTTATTGTATAATCTTTTCGGTGAAACTCTTGTGATGTGATATTATTTCTCCGATTTAACAAATGGAATTATTGGATATTAACTGTTACCTTAGCTCGACCTGCTATCCCTTAAACGGTTTAAAATCAATTTTGTTCACAGATTATCTCAGTAATTTATGTATGCTTCTTTTATCTTTGACATATCTCTCGTAGCCATGCTGGTTTATTGTCCGCTAACCCATCCCTTCTGCTCCCCCCTCCTTTCCCTCTCCAGCATCATCTCCTGTTGAAATGTCTATGCCTCGGGCTAATCCGCCATTGGCCTGGCCCGTTCCCACGGCCCTGCTTTACCACTCTGCTGCGGCGGCACATTCCACATGCATTTGCCTCGGGGCAGCGAAGCAGTGCACCAGGCGCCCCACACCCTACTCCAGGCAGAACATGGCACTCGACAACAGGTTAGAAACTTACACTCTACACCATGTTAGAAACGTACACTCTACACCAGGTTAGAAACACCAGGTTAGAAACACCAGGTTAGAAACACCAGGTTAGAAACACCAGGTTAGAAACACGCACTCTACACCAGGTAAGAAACACGCACTCTACACCAGGTTAGAAATGTACATTCTACACCAGGTTAGAAAAATGCACTCTACACCAGGTTAGAAATGTACATTCTACACCAGGTTAGAAACACGCACTCTACACCAGGTTAGAAATGTACATTCTACACCAGGTTAGAAACACCAGGTTAGAAACACGCACTCTACACCAGGTAAGAAACACGCACTCTACACCAGGTAAGAAACACGCACTCTACACCAGGTAAGAAACACGCACTCTACACCAGGTAAGAAACACGCACTCTACACCAGGTTAGAAATGTACATTCTACACCAGGTTAGAAACATGCACTCTACACCAGGTTAGAAACGTACACTCCACACCAGGTTAGAAACACCAGGTAAGAAACACGCACTCTACACGAGGTTAGACATGTACATTCTACACCAGGTTAGAAACGTACACTCCACACCAGGTTAGAAACACGCACTCGACACCAGGTTAGAAACATGCACTCTACACCAGGTAAGAAACACGCACTCTACACCAGGTAAGAAACACGCACTCTACACCAGGTTAGAAACGTACACTCTACACCAGGTTAGAAACATGCACTCTACACCAGGTTAGAAACGTACATTCTACACCAGGTTAGAAACATGCACTCTACACCAGGTTAGAAATGTCCATTCTACAACAGGTTAGAAATGTTCACTCCACACAAGGTAAGAAACACGCAATCTACACCAGGTTAGAAATGTACATTCTACACCAAGTTAGAAACACGCATGCTACAACAGGTAAGAAACATGCATTCGACACCAGGTAAGAAACATGCATTCGACACCAGGTAAGAAACATGCACTCTACACCAGGTTAGAAACACGCACTCTACACCAGGTTAGAAACATGCATTCGACACCAGGTAAGAAACATGCACTCTACACCAGGTTAGAAACATGCACTCTACACCAGGTTAGAAACGTACATTCTACACCAGGTTAGAAACATGCACTCTACACCAGGTTAGAAACGTACATTCTACACCAGGTTAGAAACATGCACTCTACACCAGGTTAGAAACGTACACTCTACACCAGGTTAGAAACGTACACTCTGCACCATGTTAGAAACGTACACTCTGCACCATGTTAGAAACGTACACTCTGCACCATGTTAGAAATGTACACTCTGCACCATGTTAGAAACGTCCACTCCACGCCCAGTTTTAATGCAGTGTCTTTTGCACCACCATATTTAACACCTTACAATTCATGCCTGTTGTTTGTGTCCTTTATAACATCTTTAAAAACAGTACGTTTCCTGTTTGGAATTATTTTAAATTTTGTTTGAATGTGAAGCAGGGAGAGAGTAAACAAGCTCGAAAGAGCCAAGATCCTCATCCTCTTAATGATGACGTTATTAAAACGAATATGACGTAATTGTGATGTATCAGGTTTGCGATAAATTATCTGTGCTAATGCCCGGCTTGATTCCTGCAAACAAAATTCAAGCAGCTTGCCTAGTTTCGGAGATAATGAGATAGGCGATTTCCATTCGCGGCGATATTATGACATCAACTTTTTTTCTCGGAGGAATTTCCAAAATCGGAGTTGGTTACTGCCTGCGCGGGGGCTTTCTGCATATACATGGCAAGTTTCACGAAGATCCGATGAAAACTCTGGGTTGTGAAACAAAAAATGTCAAAAAATAGGAATGACGTCATAAAAATTGATATGACATCATAGTGATGTATCATATGTGCGGTAATTCATCTCTGCCAATGCTCTGTTCGATTCCTGCAAACAGAATTCAAAAAGCTTGCCGAGTTTCGGAGATAATTTTTTCGGTTATTTCCATTTGCGGAGATATTTTGACGTCATAACTTTTTTTCTCAGAGGAATTTTCAAAATCGGAGACGGTCACTGTCTGCGCAGGGAA
Source organism: Eptatretus burgeri (assembly GCA_024346535.1). Taxonomy (NCBI): domain Eukaryota; kingdom Metazoa; phylum Chordata; class Myxini; order Myxiniformes; family Myxinidae; genus Eptatretus; species Eptatretus burgeri. The sequence goes on from BROF01006305.1 coordinate 32,679, forward strand.
TTTTTACATATATATGCCAAGTTTCAGGAAGTTTCGATCAAAACTGTAGGCTGTGAAACAAAAAAGTCCACAAGAACAACAACGTGAGTAAGACTTACAGATCCTCCACGAGGACCTAAAAATAAAAAAAAAATCTCACTCTTCTCTGCGCATCTGTGGTCGGGACAAGTTAAAAGCCATAGTACTGCTAAACTGAAAATTCCTTTTCTGCATTATGTTCTGATTCGTGTTCAAAATATAATATTAAATTGTAATTAAGTTGTTCCTCAATCATAAACTGATGTCTGTGAACAGACAGACCAACAAAGTGAATCAACTGCTGAACCGCAATCTTTGTTTTGGTTCCGTTTGGTAATTATTAGTCACACGTCGTTAAAATCATACACTTCTAACCTCACCGAGGCCACATGCAGAGCTTCACAAGCACTCGCCGACACATCCACACACAGTCTGTCCTAAGCTGAAGGCTGACACGAAGTAACACCCAAGCCTCATACTTTATACCAACCACAAGGTGCACAACTTACTTGAGGCATTAACCTACACCTTCTCCCAGTTGGAAGTTGCTCACTTTATACCAGGTCAAAGCTTTTGCAGACCAAAGCACTTGGTCATATTTTATGCATTGCCACCAGGCTTGATCATTCATATATATATATATATAGTTACAGTTCTGGAAAAGCTTTGGGGAGTTGCATCTGACACATAAAAGATCCCTGGAGTTTAGATATTTCCATCGTGATGGTTTAGTTAGGTTACTCATCCTCATACCAGGGGAAAGGGACATGCGTTGTGATAATAGGTATAACGTTCCCCATTGTTTCTTTCAAACCTCATTTCCAATCCATTATTTTTCAACACCCGAACAAGAACCACCATGTTTGAACCGCCATTATCAAACACCCGTTTTCAAACCTTTATTCTCAGACTTCCGGACTCGAACCCTTATTTTCATGCTTCATTCTCAAACGCACATCATCAAACCATGTCACCACGCCAGTATTTCGTACAGATAAATGCCATTCCAGTGCTGTAATGGTTGTGGTTCTTCACCACACATGTGAAGCAATTGGTTCACTCTGTCTGTCTGTCTGTCTGTCTGTCTGTCTGTCTACAGACATCAGATTATGATTGATAAACAACTCAATTTCCATTGATTGTTGTGTTTTGAACATGAATGAGAAGGTGAACCTGCAGTTTAGCAGTACTTTGGCTCTGAATTTGGAAAATTGCAAGGAATCTTGTTCCGAGTGCGCATGCCTACAGAAGAGTAAGGTAATTGTTACCTCTGCCATCAAAGGTGGGTGGAGTTAATGTTTTCACCCCTGCATGTTTGTTTGTCTGTTTGTCTTTTAGCAGGATATCTCAAAAAGTTGTGGACGGATTCGTATGAAATCTTTTGGAGAGGTAGGGTGTGTGACAAGGACGAAATGATTCGATTTTGGTGAATATCTGGATCAGAATCCAGATATTAGAATTGTAAAAATGATTCTTCACCATTGAGAGACGGGGCGAAAACGATATATAGCACGATATCTCAAAAGGTTATGGGCGGATTTGGACTAAACTTGCAGGTTGGGTGTGTGTGTGTGTGTGTGTGTGTGTGTGTGTGTGTGTGACAAGGAAGAATTCATTTGATTTTTGGCAAGATCTGAATCGAGATCTGGAGACGAGAATTCAAAAATTTTTAGATCCTCGTGGAGGATCTCTTAGTCTTAAGCATGTTGTTGTTCTTCATCTTCTTCTTGTGAACTTTTTTGTTTCACAGCCTGCAGTTTTCATCGAAACTTCCTGAAACTTGGCACATATATGTAAAAATACTCTGCGCAGACAGTAACCATCTCCGATTTTGAAAATTCCTCCCAGAAAAAAAAGTTACGACAACAAAATATCTCTGCTAATGGAAATCGCCTAAAAAAATTATCTCCGAAACTCGGCAAGCTTTTTGAATTCTGTTTGCGGGAATCGAACAGGGCATTAGCAGAGATGAATTACCGCACATATGATACGTCACTCTGACGTCATATCAATTTTTTGACATTTTTTGTTTCACAACCCAGAGTTTTCATCAGATCTTAGTGAAACTTGCCATGTATATGCAGAAAGCCCACGCGCAGGCAGTAACCATCTCCGATTTTGGAAATTCTTCCTAGAAAAAAAGTTGACGTCATAATATCTCCGCTAATGGAAATCGCCTATACCATTATCTCAGAAACTCGGCAAGCTGTTTGAATTTTGTTTGCAGGATTCAAGCCCGGCATTAGCACAGATAATTTATCGCAAATGTGATACATCACAATGACGTCATATTCGTTTTTATGACGTCATCATTAAGAGGATGAGGATCTTAGCTCATTTGAGCTTGTTAAAGTGATTCTTCATCATTCATTGAAAGATGCGGCTCAAAACGATTCATGGTATGATATCTCAAAAAGTTGTGGACGAGTTGTGACAAAACTTGGTGGATGAGTTGGGGAGGTGATAAGAACAAGCCAATTCGATTTTGGTTCAAGTCTCGATCCAGATACGGTCTATCAGTGGGATGCAAAACGTAAACTGTTCACCCTGGCGGAGTTATGCGCTCTACCGAGTGTTGTTCTAGTTTTATTCTGTCTGCTAATCAAATAAAATTTAAAATAATTTCAAAAAGGAAACTTCTTTTTTTGTATACATAGTCGAGGTTCATGGAAGAGCTTGCACAGTGAACGGATCAGGACGTAACAGACAAGAACAGGAGGCAAAACATGCAAGCATGGAATAGACAAGATGGATGCAGAAGGGAATTCTAAGGAGGGAAAACTGTAAAACTAGAAGGAGGAGGGATTTGGGTGGGGTTAACTCGGATATCAGCATTAACTTATTAACTCGGATATATTTACGATGCAGGCTTTCTTCCATAAATGGGCAAGTCCTCGATACTCGATCCTAATTATTTTAATTCCTGAAACAAATGGTGTGAGAAGCGACATATTTACGAGTTAGTAATTATAAGCTGGGTGATAGAACTTGTGGGATGACCATCGTAAATCATTCTCCACTTAAGTTCCATTGCTCCACAACATGACCTTTCATTGAGCATCGTATGTGGCCGCAACGGTGCTGATAGACTAGGATTGGTGCTGAGAATTAACGTCTGACTTGATGAAATAATTATTCCACATAATTAATAGAGCAGCCCCGGTGTAGAAAAGGATAATGGTCCCAGGAGTCGTGCTATTGAGTGTAGATGTTGATTTAATCCTTCCTTTACTCGAGAAGGATGCACTAAAAGAAAAGGATATTTTTATTCATTATTTCTCGCTTCATAAATGAACTTTGTGTTTTGGCCGCACACCCGGGCTGGCGAACCAAAAGGTGCTGTTTACCTTTCCAGAGGTTTCGGAAAGGTGTTGGCTTGGTGTTGTTGGCTTTGAACCTGGTGTTGGCTTCGCGTTTAGGGTGGTGGCTTTCTGGTTGGTATCCTATGTCCTCCGTTAGTCGCTGAATTAACACCAGGGGTTGACTCGGTCTATCATCTTTCCGATGTCAGCGAACTGAGTACCAGTGTAGCAGCCAAAAGGCTACACACGAAGGGAAGGGGTATTGACGGATTTATTAAATCTGGTATTTGTGTTGTGCATGCATGATGGGCCGAATGGCCTCCTCCTGTGCACAAAAATTAATTGTAAAAAAAAAAAAATCCTTGTAGCCCTATGAGCGCGAGTGAAACCCCAGAATTGCTCCGCTGGGTATCTTACCGTGTCAATCTTTGATCCTGGTGTGGAGTCGATCTTCGTGAAAAAGCAACAGACGGATGGAACCCAGATTAGAGGTTGGGGAGAAACGTACCAAGGGAATACACAGTTTGCATCAATAACTTGCATATATGACTCAACATAAGATATTCACAATACTGTAGGACCCTGACATTCGAGGAGCCCACATTTTTGTGGGTCATAAAATGTGATCTGCTTCTACATTCACGCTTTGTGTATTTGCGTTTTTAAATTTTTATTATTATTATTGTTGTGGGTTTCTGCCGCGTTCGGTGTGCGGACGGCCGCTTCAGCCCAATCGCGGTCGCGCGCCCACCGAAGGCGACAATCCAGTCGTGACTTTCCGGACCAACCCTGAAATCCAGCCACGGATGCCTTAACGCATCATAAACCAGTCAATACTCTGTCCGCGCGTGACAGGGTCCGATCGCCGAATTGTCGATTTACCTAAGTATGCGCGCAGACAGAAATGCTGGGGATTTACACCTTGACGGGACCTGATTGGAAATGAGCCGCTTAAGCAGCTCGCTCCGTTTGCGATTTGCCGAGCGGTGTATATTGCCAAGCCCCACCGGATCCGATTACTTTATCGGCTATTTAAAAGCCAGCTAATATCCCGAACGCAATACGGCAGCTCAATTCAGGGAAAGGACGCAACTCACAGGTGAACATTCAAACAATGACATTTATTTCACACACGACACATATGCATGCAAACACGTATGCAATCAAACACGTATGCAATCATGCAGTGAATAAAGCAATGCAGGAACGAGCAAGACAAAGAACTACAACCGTTCTATTTATTATGTATACTTATTACAATTCTACTTAAGGACATGGCGCCACAACATTCATTCAAAGAAACCCCAGGAAAAGGAAGGGCAGAACTGGACCTCGTGGGTCTTTAATAGTTCATGGAGCTGTGGAGACCGCAAGATGTCCGAGAGGCCGTGCTGGTTACCTGTCACCCTCGTGGTGACTCGCCGGGCCCTGGTTTGGCGACCCTCGGTGGCCCTGCTCGCACTCCGCTGGATTCCACCCGTGCCTTCAACGGCGATCCGGCTGGCGACTCCTCTCTGGCTCCACCGGCGCCTCCATCGACCAAGGAGAGAGACCAAGCAGAGGGATTCTCTTTCTACTCGCTGACAGACTCCGCTGCACTCTCAGACTGTAATTTCCAGACTGCAGACGATTGCAGTTCGACCATGCTCCCAGATTTCACGGCGAACCCAGACCGACCCAACTCGACTCACTGCTTGGCGTTTCAGCCCGGCCTTTTATCGCCCCGGCGCTTCGTCCCTCCCTTCGCGGCGCGCGGGGGGACATTCCAGGGGGGTTCGGCTCGGCTCTTTTGGCCCGCTCTTTTGGCCCAATCACGGACATTCTTTCTTTTCGCCCTTCTGAGGGAAAATTCCAACTAAACAGAGCTCGGCTGGGCTCAGTTGTTGTTTTCCAACCGTCATTTCTGTTCACCCGTTCTGGTAGATATCGGGGTGGGAGTTGTTGAGATATTGTTGTTGCAGTGTGGTTAGCGCTGTGGTGGGGATGGCGTGGTTGTTGAGAGGCGGTTGTGGTTGTTCAGATGTGGTTGTTCCAAAATAACGATAGCAAAAGAATAATGGCTGACTCAAAGATCACAGCCCGGTTACACGAAAAATTCCCTTTCGACATCGGTGGGGAAATCTAATCTGAACACACATTATCGACATAACGGATCTCTGGGAAGCCTGAATGGTGTTCTGTGAATTTCCACAACCGTGACAACATATACATATATTTGTACTTGAAGACTAGAACACAAACACGTGTACTCGTACTTCCAAGAACCTCCAGTTTTGCAGTACTTGAATTAAAAAAAAAAGAAAAAGGGTCAATGGGGGTGTTGTATAAGTGTTGTTTTTGGGATTGATTCTGGGCAACTTCAATAGCACTAAACTGGATTTGTTTATGTTGTGATCCACAAAGGTTCTTGCTGACTATGTTGTGGTGTGCATAAAGAAAAAGGCTGGGAACCGCTGACGTAGTCTTTTGAGTGGTCATGCCATTCTATACGACCTTAAACATGGAAATGAGGCCACTTGGCCCATCATTGCCATGTTACAATGTTGTTGTTTTTTCGCAATGTTATACTCCCAAATTATGTTTTTTGCTGCAGGTGTAAAACATCCACTTCTGGGCTCAGGCATTCGTGGTGTTTCTTCTCCTCGCCTGTTTGGCCTCCAAGTGTCCTCCTCCAACATCTAACAGTTGGGCCTTCTACCCAACTGTTAGTCTGTTCCCTTCATCTCTGTTGTTGTAATATAGTTATGACTTTGCTTATTTTTGACAATCTTGGCCTACAATGATCTTATTGATGCTGTGCTGAAGTTTAAGTAACCCAATCTTGATCAGTTGATCCAACTTCTTGCTGATATGGGAAATTTTTGCAAATCTGGCTACTGGCATCCATTTGTCGTTTTATATTGTGTTTCACATGAACAAAAATAATTATACAGGGAAAATCAATTTTACATTCCATAATGTACATTATTAGTTGCTTAGAAACATTAATTTTAAATAAAATGTTGCAAAAGAGAAGCCTGTATTTCATTTTTGCTGAAGGGTTGCTAAAGGGCCTCAGAGATGGTTTTTCACGGGTGGGGCAGTTGGCCAGTTGGATGTACTAATGGATGTACTTAAGAGGGGTATCGTTAAAAAAAAAATTTGAAAATACCCATATAGTCAGTGAATGTTTCATGTGTGCGTACGTGTACACTCAAAAATGATAATTCAGCGATAGAATGTTTTTTTTCGTATTTCGAGAAAGCGATAGAAACAATCGTATTTCTGAAAATGGCAGTTGCATTGAAAATGTAAGGAATTTATTGTTTGCAATTGCCTACAATTTTATCGTGATTAATAAAAAATACATTCTTGTCTGATTTTTATCCTGTGAGATGTTTATTTTCCAATGAATATTTTTACTCAATTATTTTTTTCCCCCACTTTTGTTGGACATTTATTCAACAAATATCTTCTTTATGCAGCAAAGATGGAAAGCCACCAAAGAGAATCAGCCTGGTCACAGAGACAGAGTAAGGTTGTCTTGCCTGTTGAACTCTTCAATACTTTCCTGGCCTACCATCTCTTTCTTCCCTCACCCCTCCCCATCACTTCTTTTCTCTCACCACAACCACATCATTTCTCACCACAATGGGGATAGGAACATTTATTTTTCCACCTGGACGAGTTACCTTCTCCTGCACAGTGGTCCCATGAAGAGGTTTCCTTGTTTCAGGACGAGGTGAAGGTTTTGCCAGTTTTTCCTCTTCTTTTTATCTGTAGCCCTTCACATTTAGTGGCTCTCAGCCTTGTTTAGGTTGAATTTCAATTTAATAAAAAATCCTCCCCTACCACTACCACTACCATTGGCATCACCACCACTTACTTTTCTTTCACCATGACCCACCATCAATACCAATCCCCCCCCCCCACACACATGCACACCACCATATGCCTTTCATTCTTTTCTTTAGATTTTAATTGTCCTTTTTTATTATTCACTTGTTCTTTATTCATAACAAAGGTCAAGGGTGAGCATGGAACAGCGGGGTATCAGAGGTTGAGAGGTTAATGCATCAGCATTAACACAGAGTATAATGGGTAGACAAGCACAGACAAATGGCAAAAACGAGAGCTGCAACTCGACAAGCAGGCCAATGATAGTGAGATGAACAAACAGACAGAGATGGAAGAACAGATATCAAGGTAAAACAATGGTAAAGATTGCCAAATTGAAGCAAACAAAACATTTTGAAAGCTTTGCAAAGATGCAAGTTGCTTGGTTAACTTCACACAACATCTGGATTCTTTTTGGCTGCATCTATTATTCAGCAAAGTGAGGGTGTGTCAGCTACTTTTGGGAAAATGGAAAGAAGTTTGTGAAAAAGGACTCTCCATTACCAAGCACCTTGGTGCTGAACGAGTTGATTTTGTCATCGACCGCTCTCCTCCGCACAGCATGACTGGCAACAAACAGAACTAAAGAGCGTCCACTGGAGTTTAGGAAATCAAGATTTCTTACTCTGACCATTTTTCACAATGAATAAATGAATGAATGATTTATTTGAAATTACCCTTGGTAGCCATTTGGCTAAATTGCATGCAATTGTAGAATCGCAGGATTACACAATAACAAAAAGCAGAAACAAAACCCAATGCAAACAAATAAAAAGAAAGGACAGAAATGAACATGAAGCAGTAAACGAAGCATCATAACTCAAACCCTAACAAATGATTTGCTCTTCCATGACCTTCACCTTTGTGTCAATTTTCTTTTCATTCAAGGCACCAAATATATATTTGTTTTGTGGATAAAAACAAGGGAGTCCTGGTTGAGTGACGTTTTTGTGTACAGAATCTAACGTCATGGAATAACGAGGGGACAAGAAGGTAAAAGGACCCTCAATGTCACCTTTTTCTTCCATGAGCTTCAATTTTGTCTACAACAAGGTTTAACTCAGTAGTTACTGGAAAAGCATGTACATCCTGGAGGAGCAGAGCAGAGGGAGCAATACAGGACAAAAGGTGCTTAAATAGAAAAAAAAGAGAGGAAAAAGATTGACATTTTAACAGTTTTTCACTTCCTCTGTATACTATAGCAGTAGTTTAAGACAGAGAAAAAAAACAGACAGTTGGTCTTTTTAAAATGTGGAACAGATATTTTTTGAGGCTTTGCAGAATAACATTGTCATGGTGTGCCACAAAAAGCATCGTCACTAATTGTCTTGTGTGGTTGTAAAGGTGTGATGGTAATTGTCAAGCAACTTTGCTGATCTTGAACAAGCAGATGCTTTAATCTTTCTGAGTGCGATTCACATGGCAAGAGACCGTGACGACATTATCATTTGAAGCATTGTTTCTGATGTTGTTGCAGTATCCATGTCACAGAATAAATGCCAGAGTACTTTTACAAAAAGAGCATCGATCAGAATTTTTTAAAAATAATTTATATTAACCCTGCAGTAAAATATCTCAGAGAATATAGTTACTGGGCTCTGCTCTTTCATGCAATTTGATATTGTCATTGCTTTTAAAAGGAACAGTAGAGAAAGATTTACTGAGAACATCATGTTTTGTTCTTCAATTGATGAAGAATAAAAATTGGAAACATTTACCCGAATTTAAAGTGTGCTTTTCAAGAGGGGTGGACGACGAGTTAATGAGTTGGTGGTTGTTTAATGTGACCGACAATGCTGGTCTTGTTTCTTTTTCAAATCTCTTGTATGTGAACAAGTTAACTCTGAGTGCTTTAAATGTCAAACTGAACTTGGTACTTTATGCTTAAAATGATTTTTTAACTATCATCTTTTGAAAGCTGCACTACTTAATAAATTTAAAAAATATATCATGTCATTGTTTTCTATTGATACCATATGTTGAAACTGCATTAAGATATATTGTGCAAGATTAATTCAATGCCATTTGAATTACCTGTGGTTCCAACCATGTGCCTTTTTCTGTAAATTGCTGCCTTGTTAGGTTTTCTGGGGATTGCACAAGCTGAGTTACCCTACACGCTGAGAGAGTGGCAGAGGAAAACGGCACTCGGTATGAACTGGCAACCCTGCAAGATGAAATTTAACAGTTGCAGCAGAGAATTGAGACTGCAGAAAAAAAAACAGGACTGGTGAGATTGCTCATCTGCAGATGGCTACCAACTGTTCAAAGACCTTAAAATTTTGTCCAAAATTCTTTATCACAAATCTCACTCACAGATGATTTAATGCCATCGTATCTGCAAGCCTCTAATTTATCATTTTTGCATATCATTTCTCATCAGACAACTGACAAAATATCAAAATGTAATGTATGTCTGTCTTTCAGAGCCATCTGACTAGAGCTTCTGAAGTGTTAGAGCATTCAAGGATGATGAAGGCACCACAATGAAGACAGACAAAGATGCATGGTGGAGTTTGCAAAGAGTAATTTTGAGGAGCAAGCCAAGAAAGGGAAAGAACTGCAAGGTAATATGGAGTTGTAATTTTATTTTAGAATTCGAAGAACGGTAAAGGGTGTGTTACGTCACTTTCCAGGACTCGGTCACGATGCTCCTAGCCTCTTGCAGCCAATCAGCAGCATCTTGTGACTTGTCACGAAGCCACAAAGCATAGTTCACACTTGTTTTGTCTTGGCATTTATCGATATGAATAATGAAAATGTTTTGTCCAAAGTTGGGTCCTTGGTGATGAAGGTGGTACCATTTTCAACCTTGTGCGACCAGTAGTTTGGGAGGAGTTATGGAACTGATGAACAGACAATGGATATTGTTACCTCCATCACCGAAGGAGGGCAGAGGTTAGGTTTTCACGCAGTGATGGACTGGGACTAAAAATGGGCCCAGGTATTTGTCAGCACACTGGCCCAAATTCGGATGTCAACAACTATTTATTTCATTATTTTTCAAAGCTTTTTTCAAGACTAATTCAAAGTACATGTCGCATCTAAAATAAGCTGTGTTCTTAGTATCATAAGTTGTACACAATGCAATACCGAAAAAAATGTTGAATTAATTATTGAGCAGGGTTAATCTCGACTCATTGAAGAAATATTTGAAATTTGTTGTGCGATAAATTAGGGACATGACGTATTCGCGGGATTTGGCCGGACGATCTTACTTGTCCATTTGGGCTGGTGAGTCAGGATCTTTGGGGCTGCCGAATATGGGAGTCACTGCCCAACTGAGAGCGCAAATAAGCGATGAAGCATACAAATGGGATGGAATAAAAAAAATATTTTAATATGAGGACTGCATTGTGTGATACAAGCCTGGTGCTGGCTTAATGGTTAAGGTGAGTAGCTTAAGATGTAAGGATCCTGAGTTCGAGCCCCTGCCATTCGGTTGAATAATTATATCAGGTGGGTTGACACAGCCTGTCATCCTTCCAAGGTCAGTAAAATGAGCACGAGCTGACTGGGGTAATAAGCCATTTGTGTATCCGGCGTCGGAGTGGCAACCTATCCTGGATTGGACTCTTCAGCCAATGAAATTGTCTTGGCAGTTTCATGGTTTATTATTATTATTATTATTGTGTAAATTTTTTTGCATGGTTTTATTATTATTGTGTAATACAAGTAATTGACCACAAATGCGGGATCTCAAAATTTGCATTCACCCGAAAACCGCCAATATTTCAAGCTAAAAACAATAATTTTGAGACAAAAACAAAACGTTTGCAACGTGGGGATACCGGAAATCGAAGCGTTCAGACGGCAAATGTTCATTCCTCGAATTGCTCGATCACTTCAAATTTCACCTTAATCAAAACCTTTTTTCAAACAAAGTGTACTGTATAAATATTTGTATTATTGTCAAAACAGTCCAAGATCCTTCGT
>BROF01006306.1:7808-28085 GCA_024346535.1 Eptatretus burgeri
AGTATTTCTTTCTTTTCCTTTACAAGTCTGCATTTTCCAGTGTCTTCATTCATGCATATGGATTTACTTCACGAGAAAAAAAAGAAAAGTTATGTGTCATTGGCAAATGTACTTTTAAACGCTTGCCTACAATGATTTTTCACACATTTTACAGGTGGAAATGAAACTTACAGTACCCATGCTGAACATTGCATCATCTCCTGACATTTAATGAAAAGATAAATTATTTTCAATTATTTGCACTACATTAAGTCGGTATTAGATCAAAATATTAGATGCACAGGTGTCCATGTATTTAAACATTACAGTGTTCATATAGATTTCAATGTCTTGTTCAATTTTAAATCATATCCCAACAATGTATTTGTATGTAATGCATCATGACAGCAGAAATGAATGATCTGTTTGTTTTCCTTCGTTTTGCGACAGAGCCATGTGCTTGAATGAACATTAGATTCTATAAAGGTCTGCAATATATGTTATTACATGCAAATATCATGAAACCGTTAAATCAGATTAATGATCTTCATTAAACAAGAACTGTAGTACCCATACATTTGCATGTAGATCAAATGTAGATAAATGTAGGCTGTAGTTCAAATAATGCAGATCACAGAGTATGAAAGAACTTATCCTCGCAAGCATTATGAGATATTAATCACTCCTTCCAAGCATTTGCACTGGATATATTAGGACATGTATATGAAGCTCAAAGGGGTTAAAGGGATTCTGGTGGAGTGAAATCCATGTTTATGGATTTATGGGCTGTACTATACAAAAACATGATGAAGGTCATAACTGAAATATATATGCAGTAAGCTTTGACTTAAAAAAGTGCAAATTCATTAGAATGCATCTTAATGTACCCTGCCCCATGCAAGAAATTAAGAACACCAGAAACAAAATAAAAATTATTATTACTCGTGTTCACAAGCCATTCTGGTGGTAATAATTTCGGGTTGTTGGCTAGTGCAAGCTCGCTCTGCCTGCTTGCTAAAATAGCCGCCGAGGGCATCCATTGGATACTTCACTATTTCGCACGAGTGGGCTATCTTGCTCCGCTTTACGATCTTTGCTTGTAATACCCTCTCCCACCTGAAGCGGCGCTGCATGATACACATTTTCCTTGAGAACTTGCATCCCTCCTCCCACCCCCAACCCCTAAGACCACCGGCAAAGATTTAAAAAAGAACACCCCTGTACACTAAATAGGGTCATGTGCATCCTATGCAGCAAGTCTGGATATAATCGGTCCAGAACTGTAGGAGGAGTAGTGTGACAAACAAACACAAAAATTATCGTAAGGATTCTGCTTCTTCTTTCATCTGCAGTGCATGATTGGGAACCTATTTTGGCCTAGACCAGACTAACCCGAACCCTAACCCAAACAGCATTTACTGAGGGGGTACAGCTGTATTGCTGATGCAGGGCCCCCTGGAGGTTAGACCAGGAATTTGTAATTTGTTCAGTGCTGGCGATAGCTTGCCTATTCTTTGCGAAGGACACCATGGAATCTTTACCATCCACCACCTAACGCCAAGAGACAGGACACCCAGTTTATCGTCCATCAGTCCATCCGAGGGACAGCACACACATTGATGTATTGCCCAGTCTGCGAACGATGGCCGTTTATAGCTGGGCCAGAATTCAATCCCAGACGAGACAACTCAGAGTTAAGTGTGCATACCTTTAGGCTGTCTTCCCAGCCTCAAGGGAGCCTTTGATGGCATTGCTCAATTTCTTATTGCACAAGCCAGTCTGCAGACGTCATGCGATGAGCAGATGATGACACCAAGACAACTTTATGAATGGGTACAGGAAGGGATCATGCCGAGATCCCAGCTCCGAAGACTATTCAATAAATTACAGTGCAAACTCCACATCCTTGGAAAGTTTGATCCACAGCAAATTTTAATTTACTTGGTAGATGTACAGTAAACTGCTTTAATAAAGTCGATTTATTTTAATGCGACACCAGCAAAGGCTGTTCAAATCATGTTATAGATCATCTTGATTCAACTCCATTAGCCTGATGATAGTATGTCGTGAAAGAATTTCCGTTCTACTTTGAACATTGTGTTCTCCAAATTAACTCCCTCAATATGATGATTAACTTGCTGGCCCACTGAAACTACTTTTCTCTTCACTAAATCTGGATATGCCTGTTCTCAGGACAATCTGGAAACGATTTTGATTTTAGCATCATTAAACTCTGGCACAACTCGGTGTTTTCAGACAATATGTGAAATTGTGAAGTTGTTCCAACATTTTCCTTATTCTTCTTTCATCTGCATTGCATGACTGGGGGTAGCAGCCTTCCTGCGTTTGGAGAGAATTCAGCTCATAACTTTGCATTTGCAACTGCTATAAATACAATTCACGTTTGTAAGACTACAACAGAAAATATTTATGCTAACTTCACAGACGTCAAATGTGTACAGCATATATTGGATGGAATTTTGTTTCGTATCTTGCAATGATTGCACTTTACATTGTCACTGACTTTGTCCTGTTCTCAAACAATTGATTATGTGCAGATTGAACAAACATACTCGTGAGTTATAATTTAGCCTCTATTTTGCCTCTTTGTTTCACACATACTGTGTTGACTTTCTCAAAAATTATTTTGTTACTGAGCTGCCATTTGGAGAGATGTGAGTCCCTTCTGAACTGCCACCTCACACTTATTATAACCGCAGCAATAAATACTGCAGATGGACGTCTCATTTCATGGCAGAGAATAATCCAGAATAGCGATAGATGTGTTTCTGCGAATTGTGTTAAAACGTTGCAGACACCCAGATCCCACCAGATGAATGCTTGCAGATTCTCTTACCAGAATGGTCCTTTAACTTTGCTCAACAATGCATCAGATCAATATCTTGATGGGTTCCTGGTCAAACTCCAGTCATTATTGCTCAGAACAGTGATCTGTTCATGCTGATGTGTGTGTGTTGGGAATACATTCCATTGGCTTAAAGGTCTTAGGTGTGCTTGGGATCCAAGACTCACTGAAGGAAGATGTTTGCAAAATACTATATTCATGCTACATCATTTTCTGATGCTTTTATAATTTAATCGTTTCAATATGATGTGTTTTCTTCGATTTTTAATGTTGTTCAAATGTTCTCATGTTCTTCTAGATGTCAATAAAACATATATTTTATATTCTTTAAATAGGATCCATGATTTTCCTACAGTGACCCTCAAGTAAAAAATATTTTTCATGTGAGTTCTTTGAAAAGTATTTCAAAATCTTTCAGGTTACGATGTGTTGTACTTCATTTAAAGTGCAACTGGCATGTACGGCAGTGTTGTCCAAGATCAGAGGGCACCCCAGATGGGAGAGTAATTATTCATCAGCAATTTCTGCCATAGGAAGTGTGAAAGTATTGAAGTGAAGAAGTTCCTATCTTGAGAGAAAACCCGTTATTCAATGAGGATACAAAATAATGTATCGAGTCACATGACATGGTGGGGATTCTTGACATGGTTATGCTTGAGACAATGCACATTCTTGCAAAAGAGTGTTTGCACAGGCTACATAATGCACTACAATTGGGTATACTTTTCTGGTGCATTGAAAATACGACCTCTGGAGGTGGCATTTTCATTGGACTACACAAAGTAGTAACTAACCATGAACACTAATGTTGCACATTCATAATTTGGAGATTTTAACAGGGCCTCGGTGATACAACTGATGCACAATGTGCAAGCATACACATCAATTCTTCTGGTGCAAAAACGATATACACGAGCCCGTGCATACCGATTGCTTCGCTGACGGGTTTCATCAAAAGACAGTGTGTTGTATTTCACAAACATATTGCATGTCTGTGAATCTCAATCAGGATGTAAAATGAAGTGAAACACGTGAAAAAGGATCTTACATAATACGCTGTTGCTGTTGCTGCTGTTGTAGTGGATAGACTGTTTATGTGTCGTGTCATGGTGTTGTTATTTGTGTGCTCCTTCCATTTACTTAAAAAAAAGAATATTGCTTTGAGAAGTATTGTCGCATCAGAGGGATCCATTAACATAGACCGCTCGAGCTGGATGGTTTCGGACCATCCGCGAATCACAAAATGGTGGTTAAACTGCGTTCAAAGTTAGTGGCATTCCCCAAGGTTCACGCAACGTAACCGAAACTGGTAATGTTCAGGCAGGTCAGGTCAGGTCAAGTATGGGAGCATGCGCCACAGCAGTTGCTGCATCCACTTTCCGCCAGTACTCCAGGGGCCTCCATCTGGCCATCCCCCAGGCAGATGCGTGGTCCATCCCCATCTCCTTGAGATGATGATCAACCTGCTGCAACCACGAGGCACGTGGTCAGCCCATTGGCCTCATCCACTTATGAAGCTCCCTCGCTGAGAGACTCTGGTGAGCAGGATCAGCATCAGGAAAACGAGCCACATGTCCATACAGCCGCAGCTGATGCTCACGGACTATGCAGGTAACAAATCTCATTTCAGTCTCTCTCAGCAACCGCTCATTGGAAATGAAGTCCAACCAACAATAGCCAAGGATTCTCTGAAGAGACATAATAGCAAGGGAATTAAGTCTCCATCTCAGATCCCTGGTCAGAGTCCAGGGCTCACATCCGTAAAGCAAGACTGGAAGCAACAAGGACCTAAAGACTTGGACCTTTGTCCTCCTGCAAAGGTACCGGCAGCGCCACATGTCATGATCCAGTGAATCCTTGACTCCCCAGGCCCGACCCAGACATCTATAAACCTCTGCCTCACAGCCAGCAGAGACGTTAATATCACTGGGAAGGTAAGTGGATCTCACCGTAACCTCAACATCCTCACCACAAACAGGTACAGACAAGATAGCAGCATCCAGGATGTCATTGAAAGCCTGGATCTTAGTTTTTACCCAGGAAACCTGTAATCCCAGTGGATCTGACTCTTCATTCAGCACCTTGAGGGCCCCCAAAAGGATATCCAGAGTCTCTGCCAAGATGACGGCATCATCTGCGAAATCAAGATCAGAGATATTGACATTCCCAAACGATGCTCCACTGCTTGATCTCTCCGACATCCTACCCAGAATCCAGTCCATACAAGCGCTGAAAAGTGTGGGAGCCAGTACACACCCCTGATGAACTTCAGTAACAACTGTAAATAAGTCGGAGATGGTATCACCACATCTCACAGCACTCTCAGTACCAGAGTATAGTAAAGACATCACATTAATCAGTTTTGGTGGCATCTCACAAAGACCAAGAAACCTCTAGAGGGCATCCAGATTCATTGAATCGAACACATTGCAGAGATCAACATAAGCTGCAAACAGCCCCTGCCGAAACTCTCGTCTGCGTTCGGTGAGGACACGAAGAGCAAGGATATGGTCAATCGTTGACCTCTTTGGTGTCAAGCCTGACTGCTCTGGATGCTGGTGCTCAAGCAGATGGTGGTGAACCCTGTCAATAATTATCCGAGCAAAGACCTTGCATGGCACTGAGAGCAGCGTCACCCCTCGGTAGTTGTTGCAGTCCTGGCGTTCACCATTCCCTTTCCCGAGAGGGACAACAAGGCCCCTCTTCCAGTCAGTTGGGATGATGCCTGTGTTACAGGCAGAGCATAGAACTGCGTGCAACGACATGAGTGCAGCATATCCACCAGCCTTGAGAAGTTCAGCATGGATGCTCCAGATCCCAAGAGCTTTACCCCATTTCAACTGGTTCACGGCAGCCTGTGTTTCCACAAGCGAAGGTGGATCATAGTTGATTGGCGGATCAGCATAGTAACACCCCTGACATCCAACTCAACAGCTGGTGGATCACCGTGGTACAGCCAGTGTAAGCAGGACGAGAATCACTTGACCACAGGTGATGCTCTACCCCCTCACAGATTTCTCGCACATAGGCCTGCCTCCTTGTCCACCCTTAGTGCATGTACAGTTTTACGCCTCAGCTCCCTGTACAGCTCAGCTCTGCGGTTAAGCCTGGCTTTGCGACTCTGGTCAATGGTATCCAGTGTCCCTTGAGAGACAAAATTCTTCTTTGCCCAACAATGAGTTCCAAGACATCTACCGGCAACATCAAGGACGATCGACTTCAAGGCATTCCACAACTGTTCAGGATTCCCCAAAGCACCCAGACAGACCCCCCCCCCCCACCAAAATCCCCACTCAGACTGTTTGCAAACTCCTCAGTTACCCTCTCATCCTTGAGCTTGCCAACATCCAGCCTAGGCTGGGATGGTACCATTCTCCCAGATTTAAGCTGCATCTTCAGAGTTGCTACAACAAACCTGTGGTCTGTATTGAGGAACTGAAGACTCCGATAGACCCTGCAGTTCTGTATCATGCTCCAGCGACCATCAACAAGCACATCATAAATCTCCTTTGCCACACCGCCAGTGTTGGAATACTAAGTCCAGCGATGAGCGTGTGGGCACTGAAACCATGAACCAGCCCCCCTAAGTCCATGACTTCTTGCAAAGTCAAGGAATTTAGTGCTTGCTATTCTGGTTCACAGTTCCAGACCCATGGGGACCAACGTATGTCTCATAACCATCCCTATGAGTTCCAGTTGATGCATTGAAATCCCCCAAGACTCTCGCCTGGGGCACTGATCAACCACAGACTCGAGCACGGCATAGAATGCATTCTTCACGGTGAGATCACTTGCCTCAGTCGGAGCATATACAGAGACCAGGGAAACGCCACCCAAGGAGTGATGAATCCTTTGTCTCATAATACGCTCGTTGACCGGTGTTACCTCAATTATCATTGGAGTCAGCTTAGTGGACACAGCCACAGTAACTCCTTGGGCATGGTAACCATCAGAGTGACCAGACCAATTAAAGGTGTCACCACCCGCCATGATCTCGCCGCAATTCGGTCTCCGAACCTCAGAGAGTGCTGCAATACCGATGTTCAAACACTTGAGCTCAGATGATAACAGAGACAGGTGATCATCCTCTCTTAGGGATAAGACATTCCAGGCACCCACCCGAAGGGACCACCTCAGGATAACCCAAGAAGACCGCTGTCTGGTGGACAACACCTCCTGTAAAGGAACATTTTCCCTTTTTCCTGTCTTCACATAGGAAGGCAGGGAAAAGGGAAAATGTTCCTTTACATTTGAAATGGTATATTTCAAGTACATGGGAGGGGAGAGATGAGATGCTAATCATGAATAAATAAACGGACAGACCAGGCACTCAAAGTACAAATGAGTAGGCAGGTACACACTTATGTACAATGAAAAGAAATGAAGCCTAAAGCCAAACCCAACTATGACTCCAAAAATATATACCGGGACTCACACAAAGGGCGGAGGAGCTCCTTGTGAGCCAACGGCCATCCATATCTAGTGCCCAACTGTGTCTGCGGACGTCCTCCTGCAGTTGGGTTACTTCTTATTAGGAGGTTGGTGGCAGGATTTGCACTCCAGCCACCGTAAAACGCTTCATTCCGCAAAACGCAAAAACGCAAAAAAATCTGAAAACCCACTCTGTGGGAGTACCTCCTGTGCAGCTTCCCTTCGCAGGGCAGCTCACCGGATGATGGGATTGGGGCAAAGCCTTCAGGACCCCCAATCTTTGATAGGAGGGAAACCACGGGGTAACATCCCTGGGTCAGATTGCGGGAGAGTGTGTCGGAGTGGTGCTGAGGTGTCGTCCACCAGACAGCGGTCTCCTTGGGTTAACCTGAGGCGGTCCCTTCGGGTGGGTGCCTGGAATGTCCTATCCCTAAGAGAGGATGATCACCTGTCTCTGTTATCATCTGAGCTCAAGCGTTTGGACATCGGGATTGCAGCTCTCTCTGAGGTTCGGAGACCGGATTGCGGCGAGATAATGGTGGGTGGTTACACCTACTATTGGTCTGGTCGCTCTGATGGTTACCATACCCAAGGAGTTGCTGTAGCTGTGTCCAATAAGCTGACCCCAATGATAATTGAGGTAACACCGGTCAACGAGCGTATTATGAGATGAAGGATTCGTCACTCCTTAGGTGTCATTTCCCTGGTCTCTATTTATGCTCCGACTGAGGCGAGTGATGTTACCGTGAAGGACACATTCTACGCCACACTCGAGTCTGTGGTTGATCAGTGCCCCAGACGAGATACACTTCTAGTCTTGGGGGATTTCAATGCATCGACTGGAACTGATAGGGATGGTTATGAGGTGTGTGTTGGTCCCCATGGGTCAGGAACTATGAACCAGAATAGCACTAAGTTCCTTGACTTTGCAAGAAGTCATGGACTTAGGGTGGCTGGTTCATGGTTTCAGCGCCCGCAAGCTCATCGCTGGACTTGGTATTCCAACGCTGGCGGTGTGGCAAAGGAGATTGACCATGTCCTCATTGACGGTCGCTGGAGGATGATCCAGAACTGCAGGGTCTACCGGAGTGCTCAGTTCCTCAATACTGACCACAGGCTTGTTGTAGCAACTCTAAAGCTGCACCTTAAATCCTGGAGAATGGTACCATCCCA
This sequence comes from Eptatretus burgeri, assembly GCA_024346535.1. Lineage (NCBI taxonomy): Eukaryota > Metazoa > Chordata > Myxini > Myxiniformes > Myxinidae > Eptatretus > Eptatretus burgeri. The sequence goes on from BROF01006306.1 coordinate 16,258, forward strand.
GCCTAGGCTGGATGTTGCCAAGCTCAGGGATGAGAGAGTAGCTGAGGAGTTTGCGAACAGGCTGAGTGGACACTTGGGGGGTCTGGGTGCTTTGGGGGGTCCTGAAGAGTTGTGGAACACCTTCAAGACCACCGTCCTTGATGTTGCCGGTGGATGCCTTGGAGTTCACCGCAGGGCAAAGAAGAATTTTGTCTCTCAAGGGACACTGGATACCATTGACCAGAGTCGCAGGGCCAGGCTGAATGGCAGAGCTGAGCTGTTCAGGGAGCTGAGGCGTAAAACTGTACGTGCACTGAGGGTGGACAAGGAGGCCTATGTGCGAGGAATCTGTGAGGGGGTAGAGCATCACCTGTGGACAGGTGATTCTCGTCCCGCTTACAGGGGAATTCGCGCATTACGTTCATCCAAGCCCATCCCTCGGAGCACTGCAGTTCGAGCAGAGAGTGGTAGGCTCTTGACAGAGGAGTCTGAAGTGAAGGCCCGCTGGGCCGGTTACTTCGAGCGGTTGTACCAGGCTGATCCCCCAGCTGTCGAGTTGGACGTCAAGGGTGTTACAATCCCTGTTGCTGACCCTCGAATCAACTGTGATCCACCATCGCTTGTGGAAACACGGGCTGCGGTGAACCAGTTGAAACGGGGCAAAGCTCTAGGGATTTGTGGCATCCATGCCGAACTTCTCAAGGCTGGTGGAAATGCTGCACTCGCGTCGTTGCATGCAGTTTTGTGCTCTGCCTGGAACACAGGCATCATCCCAACTGACTGGAAGAGGGGCCTTGTTGTCCCTCTCTGGAAAGGGAAGGGTGATCGCCAAGACTGCAACAACTACCGAGGGGTGACGCTGCTCTCAGTGCCGGGCAAGGTCTTTGCTCGGATAATTCTTGATAGGGTTCGCCACCATCTGCTTGAGCACCAGCGTCCAGAGCAGTCAGGCTTTACACCAAAGAGGTCAACGATTGACCGTATCCTTGCACTTCGTGTACTCACCGAACGCAGACGAGAGTTTCGGCAGGGGCTGCTTGCAGCCTATGTTGATCTCTGTAAAGCGTTCGATTCAGTGAATCGGGATGTCCTCTGGAGGATTATTGGTCTTCGTGGGGTGCCACCGAAACTGATCGATCTGATGTCTGAACTCTACTCTGGTACTGAGAGTGCTGTGAAGTGTGGTGGTACCGCCTCTGACTTATTTCCAGTTGTTACTGGAGTTCGTCAGGGATGTGTACTTGCCCCCACACTTTTCAGCACTTGTATGGACTGGATTTTTGGGAGGATGTCGGAGAGATCAAGTTGCGGTGCATCGTTTGGCAATGTCAAGATCTCGGACCTTGATTTTGCAGATGATGCAGTCATCTTTGCGGAGACTTTAGACATCCTCTTGGGGGCCCTCGAGGTGCTGAATGAGGAGTCGGAGCCGTTGGGATTACGGATTTCTTGGGTCAAAACAAAGATCCAGGCTTTCGGTGACATCTTGGATGCTGCTGTCCTGTCTGTGTCTGTTTGTGGTGAGGATGTTGAGGTCGTGGATAGATTCACTTACCTTGGCAGTGATATTCATGTCTCCGCAGGTTGTGAGCCGGAGGTCAATAGACGTCTGGGTCGGGCCTGGGGAGTCATGGATTCACTGGATCATGGGGTGTGGCGCTGCCGGTACCTGTGCGGGAGGACGAAAGTCCGAGTCTTCAGGTCCTTGGTACTTCCAGTCTTGCTCTATGGGTGCGAGACTTGGACTTTGACCAAGGATCTGAGACGGAGACTTAATTCCTTTGGTACCAGGTCTCTTCGGAGAATCCTTGGCTATCGCTGGTCGGATTTTGTGTCCAACGAGCGGTTGCTGAGAGAGACTCGGATGAGATTTGTTACCTGCCTAGTCCGTGAGCGTCAGCTGCGGCTGTATGGACATGTGGCTCGTTTTCCTGACGCTGATCCTGCTCACCAGATTCTCTCAGCGAGGGAGTCTCATGAGTGGAGGAGGCCAGTGGGCCGACCACGTGCCTCATGGTTACAGCAGGTTGACCATCATCTCAAGGAGATGGGGATGGGCCTGGCATCTGCCTGGGGGATGGCCAGATGGAGGCCCCTGGAGTACCGGCGGAAAGTGGACGCAGCGACGCGCTGTTCTGGCACATGCTCCCATACCTGACCTGACCTGACTCACACAGCAATGGGGAACAAGCGAAGCTTGAGGAAAGACATGAGCTGGTTGGGGTTTGTGCAGACTGGTGTTGCACAGGGCTGGTGTGGCGTAGGGTGGGAGGATGAGGAGAGGTATCGCAATGAGGAGAGGAATGTTGCCTCTGCCAAGGTCCAATCACAACTCCAAATGTGACTCACTCCAAAATTCCAACACAAAGCTGCAACTCCAAAAACTCGAAATGCACTTGATACTGCTTTTTTGGGTGGTACATTCTGCTTATTGGTCATCCACTTCTATGGGCATGCCATCTCCTGGGCCGTCCCACCCCATGGGGCGGTCCCCAATTAAAATAAAGTCTCATGCCTCCCCTTTCCAAGGCTCTGCAGATGACTTACTCTGACAATTTTCCATGTTACAAGAGATAATCTAAGCTAAGCAGTCACACGGTCCATGATATTCTTACCACAATCTAGCTTTGGTCCCCAACCCCTTCCACATAACAGTATTATAAATGCAGTAAACCCTTAACTATTGCGGGTTTGAATATCATGGGTTTTGACAAATTACGGGTAACTTATTGTGTTCCAATTTAGTTATCGCGGGACTTCATATCGACCAGTCATGTTTTTTGAGCGGAGATGAGTCATCATTTGCATTAGTATGTACGATTACCTCACATTACAAGCTTTTGTTGTTTCTTGCGCACCCTTAATAATGGCATGCAAACAGAAAACTATGGACAGAATTAGTTGTGCCAAAAGGCAGAGAAAGGTTATGATGTTGTGTGAAAAAAATCGAGTTTGTAGATAAGTTGGCTGGAGGTAAAAGTGTGGCATTTGTGGGCCGCCATTACGGAATAAATGAATAAGCTGTGTGGTGTATCCATGAAAGTGAGTCAAATATCCATTCAAGTGTTGCCGCCAGCGCTCTGCAAAGCATAAAAGTGTCATTCTAGTCCTCTGATCCTTATGTTTAAAAAATGGGGAAAAAAATGTTTGGATCGAGGACCATACACAGAAAAAAGTGCCTTTAAGTGGACTGGTGATACTGGAGAAATAATTGTGCATTTACCAACGTCTCCACGAGGCACCTCGGGCTGAAGACTCCATTTCAACCGTGGCTACCCATATGTTCTACGCCAGCAAGGGCTGGTTTGAGAACTTCAAAAGAAGAAACGGGCTACATCATATAAAATTAGTTGGGGAAGCAGCATCAGCAGACCATGATGCTGCTGCAGAACTACCCACCACAGCTTATGAAACTAATCAAAGAGAAAGGATTTATGCCTGAGTGGGTTTTTAATGCCGACGAGACAGGATGATTCTGGAAGAGGATGCCATCTCATGCCTTCCGATCCAAGCAGGAAAGATTTGCTCCTGGGTTCAAGATGGTTAAGGATCATCTTACCCTTCTCCTATGTGGCAATGCAGCAGGCAACTTGGTCGTAAAGCCAATGCTGCTCTTTCTGATAACGAATCCCGCTCAGAACTCCCTACTTCAAGAGCATCATCATCCCGAGCTAAGTCTTTTGGTTTAATTCTGTTCATTTGCTAAATGATAAACGAAAGCAAAATATAGATGTTCCTCCTGACAGTGATTTAGATTGATTCACCAACGATAAGTTCATGAACCTGGTCTTAAAGGGGAACTCAAACACTCAGACCACCTCAACGCTAATCTATCCCTTGATACCCTACAAAATAGATATGATGTGTCTTTTTCCGATTTTAAAGGAGGTAATTTTGTGATTAAAAGTCGAAATCTTTTTCTTCTTCACGCTTTCGCTGGGACGTCACACCTGGGAGTCGACCGCCAGATTCGTATTGTCTACGCCCTTTGGATTACATTTAACCTTAATTAATTAGTTACATTAATATAACGATTTAACTCAAACAGCAAATCATTTTCGATTTTCCACAAATATGCTAAGTGTCCTTGGTTGTTGTAGTAATAAAAACCGAGATGGTTTCATGCTACACCAATGGCTGGAAGACCCGAAGTTTGCCAGAAATTGAATGAGATTTGTCTGAAATAAATGAGTGTGGATCTGCCTACAAAATCTTCGCTTTTGTGCTTGGAGCATTTCACAGAGCATTGTTATGAAACAATAGAAATGGCTAGATCTTGTGGTTATCTGCCACAATTGAGAGGATGCCATTCTCACGACAGAAGAAACAGCCGTCACTCAAAATCGGAACACCATCTCTCCCCAGTTACCAGGAAATTAACACGGGCGACCACTCTCCCCCCCCCACCCCTTCCACATCTCCCCCCACATACCCCATTAACTATCACCCCCACAATACACACCACCACCCCACAGCCCCCCCCCTCCATCACCCAACAATACCCACCACTGCACACCCCTCCCCCCACCACCATCCTCACACAAAACACACCACCACCACACCCCCCCCTCCACCATCCCCCACAATAATCACCACCACTCCAGCACCCTCCACTGGGGTAGGACATTGACACCACAGCATGGACATAACACTGACACAACACAGCACGGACACGGCACGACCACAGACACAAATGGAATCCTAGGAAAGTATGAAACAGGATGATCCCATAATGTACAAGACACCTGGTTTGTCTGGTTATCCTGCGATGGTGGGACAAATATTTGTCACCTATTTTGTCCACGCCATCTGAGTGTGCCTGGGCGGTGTGTCATGCCATATCCATGCTGTGCAGAGGAAGATTAAGATTATTTTTGGGGGCCCTGAGCACAAAAATTATTTCAGCCAAAAAAAAAGAGGACTCCGTGTTATTTTCACAAAGCCGATGTTGCTTTAGACTCAACTGCAAAAATTCCAGAGGATTTACCATGTTTTATTGCCTCCCCCCCCCCTGTAAAAAAAAAAATTCAATGTGAATAATAATAAGTTTTCCCTTCAATTTAGACTGTGATTATTGATTTTCAATGGTTTTCAGATGAATTTTTTTTTTGCTTTTGGGGTCTCCTTTAAGAACAAAGCTCACTTTTGCAAAAATAAGTGGCAATATCAAATAGAACAATATCAAATAGAACTAACAGCTCGCTTAGCTGACAGGTTTAATCAAAAGATAGCATGTATGTACACTTCACAAACATGTTGCATGTCTATCTGTGAGTCACTGAGGATGTAAAATGAAGTAAAACATATGAAAAGGGATCTGTTATAACACATAATTAATTGTTGATGTTGTAGCTGTGGTTGTTGCTATTTGTGCACACATTCCATGTACTTTTATATATTTTTCTATTCCTTTGAGAAGTATTACTATATTTCCATTTGTGTGCTCCTCCATCCATTGGGACAAAACTCTATGCAGAGCATCAGTGCTGCTGAAGCAGTCTCCTAGGCTATTGGGCACAATCCTGGACAGGTCACCACTTTGACACAGGATACCAAGCTAGTACTCATTTTTATAACCTCAGAAGGATGACAGGCTGCATCAACCCCACATGGTATTAATTGAACAGCCAAGCAGGATTTGATCCCAGGACCCTAGGCTCCCAAGCCCACCACCCTAACCATTAAGCCAACACCAGGCATGTGTTCTTCCCATGTCATTGTAAAGGGTTCCTGTTGTAGTAGAATAATAAATGTTACTGTTGGGACGGTTGTATTAAAGCTCGAGTCCTGCTGCTTCTTCCTCAATCCTGGAAACACGGGCTTTTATAACAGGCAAGTTTGTGATTAAAGGAATAAATTTTGGTTCCAAGTAAATCGATTATTAGCTTTTCACCCAAATAAATGGATTGTTACCTTTTATTTCCAGTGGTACCATTTGTATTATTCTATGACAGGAGAAACTTTAGAAATCAAGCATTATGAACGGAGAAACTCAGCTCCTGTAATACAGATACAGTATATTGATTATCGACACATGGCTTCAACAATTCGTATGGGGATAAAGACAGGCAAAGATCCAAAGGAATAAGCGATTATGGAAAAGATAACTTTGTAATATATTATCTATCTATCTATTTATTACTAAAACTCTCATCTTGTACGTATGTATGTATGTATGTATGTATGTATGTATGTATGTATGTATGTATGTATGCATGTATGCACGTTCCCGAAATACAGCCAAAACGGTATACGATAACGCAAAAATTTTCGGCCCACCTTACTTACCATTCTCCTGCGGTGTGCAGTATCAAGTTTTGTTCAAATCGGGCAACGAAAAAAGTTATGCAAAAATCAATTCCTAATTCAGTCAAGTACTCTTCAGGAGTATTGTTGAGGGGCCGGTTATCGGTGGCGATAAACGACCACGAGAGGGAGCAGTAGAGTCGGCTCCACCGAACACACAGGAATTTAGGTTGTGACCTTCAGATAAGTCCGAAAGGCACGGGTCCCTTACTGGACCATGAATCGCCAATAATTCGACCGTGTGGGGTAGGGTCAATTGCCAAACTTCAATATACCTAATTACCCACGCGGCAAAACTACCAGGGAATTCACGCCCTCGATGGACCTTGAGCGGAACGAGCCGTTACCGTGCCCGAACCGTGTGTAACCCGAGCGGAGGTTACCAAGGCCTGTCGGTCCAAATGAACAATTTACTGCCTCGCTATTTCTCAACACACACCGTGCTAAGCCAATGAAAGAAACACAGAAACGAGCTGGAACATTTAACAAAAGGGATATTAATTTATAATGGGGCAGTGGAGCACGCAAAAAGGCAGAGTTAACCGAATAAAAGAAATGTAATTTACAAGCAAAGGAAAGCACTTACACAATTCCACTTAACAGACTGGGCCCACGGACACACACACACACACACACACACACACACACACACACACACACACACACACACACACACACACACACGAACTGGACCTCATGGGTCTATCTCGGTCAAGCCAGGCCGGGGTACCTGTCCGTTTCGTGCGGCCACACCAACTCCGAAAACCACCACGGTGGGACCCGAAGTCCACAGCCCACGAACGAGGCCTCTCAACCACGATCACCACTGTCTCAGTCCGCTCCAGCCACGACCACGACTGTCTGCAGAACACTCGTCGACAACCACAGACCGCGCTGTCTGCAGAACGCTCCAGCCACGACCACACCGTCTGCAGAACGCTCGTCCAGACCACCACACACCTCCTCTTTTGGTGGGAGGAGCTTCTTCTCCCCGCCACTCACCTCCTAATTGGATGGTGAGTTGTCAGGTGACTCGTGGCGGCCTGCCGATTGGCTGGGGCACACGTGTGGTGCTCGCCCTCCACTCATTGACTGCATGAAACGCTCTCTGCTCCTCCTCGGAGTGGAGCTTCGACCTGAGGTGACGAAGGCTCCGCCCACGTCCTCAGCCAAAAACACGTGCATAATGGCGACCGTGTCAGTGCAGGACAGCGCGCTGTTGTTGTCGTTGATGTAGTAGTTGTTGTTGTTAAAAGATCTAATAAACCTGACTATACAATAATTTGTAGCACACACATGTAATTCCCGTTAGACACAGGTCAGGGACCCTAACTACAAACACATACTTATCGAGATAACTAAACTTGGGGACTGCTGTCTGTCTGTGTGCACAAGGCTTCCAAATTCTAACAGTATTTGATCAATGCAAACAACCTCAGCGGTATAGTTCGCTGGAGCTATCTTTTTTTTTCTAGAAATGATTTATTTTAAAATCTCAAACATTTAATATAGACAAAGAACGATTTATTTTTAAGCATAAAATAAACATCGCCATTTTGATATAATACTTCTGTGTTCATTAATAAATAAAATTGTGTTTAGACAATTACGCACAATAATTTCTTCGACTTTCTTTTCTCCATTTTTTTTTCACATTGACGCGCAATATCAAGTTTCGTTCAAATCTGGCAATGAAAAAACTTATTAAAAAATCAATTCCCGATTCTGTTAAGTACTCTTCAGGAGTATTTGATCAATGCAAACAACCTCAGCGGTATAGTTCTCTGGAGCTATCTTTTTTTTTTGAAATGATTTTTTTTATCAACCGCTGTCACATCAGGAACCCAACGGGTTCATGGGTCGTCCAGTATACAATTAAAATTCAAGAAAAAGTGTTTTCCCACAGGATTCTATCTCTTCTATATTTTTTCTTCCACTTTCTCAAAGATGACCAACCTTGTACAGTTTGATACCAGACACATCCTCCAAAAATTTGTGGTGACTGCACGGTTTTCATCAAAAATCCACACAAGTGAATACATTGACTCAACTCCAGACTGATGTTTTCTCGATTGAAAGAGTCAAAGAATGTAGTTTCATATAGTCAAAGACCGGTTGTAACATGTATGGTGCTAAGGTGTGTGTGTGTGTGTGAGGATCACAGTTGTTTTCCTTCCCACCAATGCATACTTTTTGAAGACTTCTCCAGGGGACATCTTTGCAAAGAGTGGTCTGACGTTGTCAGTCAAGGAAAATGGTATGTTTTGCTGCTTCACTATATGTTCAGCATAAATAACTTCTGGTTTAGTCACTAGATCTTCAGTGTGAGTTTATCAGAGAAGAAATTTTTGAGAGAGGAGCTGCCTTTGAGTGCTTTTGCCTTTTGTTGGTGTTGAGTACTTGTCGCATGTCTCTTGATGTCGTTGACTCCACCATGATAGATCCTTAATGAGCATGTGCACATGTTACAAACTGTCATTAACAGGTCACCTTCCTTTGGTCTCATGAAAGGATAATGAGACATCCAATCTTTTCGGAAAGTAATTTCTGAGTGACGAGCCTTTTTATTGGTGGAGTCATCTTCTTACTCAGCGGCATGGGCTATCATGTGCATCAATGTCATCATCACATGACTCCATTGTGCCTGCAGACTGAAAACAGAATTGACTTGTTGGTAATGATAATGAGGTTCCAAGTAAGACGACTTAAAAAAAATTCAAACTCTGTCATTGGGGTGACACGATATTCAGAAGAAAGTTTGCAGTATCGGGATTGTCCACAAATTACCCTTCCAAATTCAAACTGTCATAAAAATGAATGAAATGGGATACTACGGTCTGGTTTGATGCATGTGAAAGAACATTTATCAAAGTTTTATTTGCTTTTTTTTTTCATTTCCAGGTGTCGTCTGTGACACGTATCATCACATTTACTGCAAATGGTGTCCCGACAAGAAGTAGTTGCCTGGTTTATAGAGATCAAATGATGATAATGCTATATGATAATCTTGACAATAAAACTTTGAGAAATGTTTTTTCACATGCATCATCCAAATGCATCCTTGTATTCAATTTCATTTTTTTTTATTACGTTTTGAATTTGAAACGGTAATTTGTGGACACCCTGTATATGAATGAAAATATAACGACTCAAATCCTACCATTTAAAATACTCGAAAGTACGGATAAATATCACGAAGAAGTGGAAGAGCGAATTTGAAAGCACATACCAATTGATTTGTGGTGATGGCAATCTGGTGGACGCAATCGGACGTGAAGTGATACTGTGCGTGGAATCCTAGAGGGTAGTGACTTGGCCTTCGGTTGGGTAAAGCTCATGATGTTACACAGCCAATAGACTCAAGTGGTACCTTGCATATCGGCAAGAGGTTGCTACAGGTCTATCAGTCTGTTTGTTAATCCTTGCAAGTGGAATGGAAACTAAACAATTGCAATTTTAAAATTGATCAAACTTTCCATCCAATATGGGTTTTGACAATAGTAAACAGGTACGTGGGTTTTCAGACACAAGACGGGTCAAGCCCACTAAATCAAAGTCACTTGCCAGTCTAGATATTGCCAATGTTGGAGAGACATTTGAAATCCGCTTGCGACCGTTCCTGATATATTGCCAATGTTATCCCAATGTCGGCGTGCTACCTGGGAATGAAGGCCTCTGAAGCGTCTCGTAATATCCTCTCCCACCACCACCGGGAGCAGCACTACATGGTACACATTTATGTAAAGAATTTGACATTGGCACGACCTTCTTAAACCTCATATGGGTTTGGGGTAGGAAGTGAAAAACCAATTAGCTACGACCTTTGTTTTATAACCCTTTGTTCCCCTGGCAAGTTTGGTTGAGATTGTTTAAGTAACAACCAAATGCATTGGCCATAGACGTGCAGACAGAGAGATACCAAATTGTGTATGTTAGTATGATTCAGCCCAATCAAAAGTATTCTTTTCTCAAAGTGTTCACTCTGCCTGATTATGTCATGGCATTACAGTGGGGGTGATTCAAGCTCAGCCACCAAGGATTGATGTTGTTATTGTTGTTTCCATATATTCCATTCATCACAGGATTGTTCTTGTTCTTTTCCCCTTCCGTCATATCATATCCCATACCATACCATTACTCCTCTTTCATGGGTAATACATCGCAAGTTATTAAAACAATTATTGTGCTTTAAACAAAGTTCCATTGCACAACAGAGGCATTGCTTTGCAGTCCTCCTTCCACATCCCAGCAAGAAAATGACCTGTATTGCAGCTTGGCTTTCACACTTTGACCTGCACCATTGCTGTTTTTTTCCTTTCTCTTCTGCCTCAAGTGACCTTTCCCATCCAGATCCATTGTCCACTCTCCCTGGCTGTAGCACGTCAATTAAAGTGTTCAACCGTGGCCCTGGCCTGTCAGCCATCGCTCAACACAGCAGCATTTCCGAATCCAAGATTGAGAAAAGGCAGGGGGTGGAGCCCGAGCTTTCTTAAGCCCTGTCAATCACGCTTTGTACACACTATGGCTCACACACTGATGGACGCGACGCTGATACTTTGGAATTAGCCTCATCCAATCCGACTACGATTTACATGTGAATGGGTTCAGCTTTACAAGAATAATAGAGCACCTGCAGAGGCAAGAGCGACGTCCGTGAACTCTGTGTGAGCCTCCAAGGACGCAGTTTGGAAATGAAGGCCTCATTTTGGCCACCACTGCTCTGGCAAGGCGTGACTGCCACGGGCTTGACAAAGCTGCAGTTATGTATGTTACCCAAGTCCGATGATTACAACCTTCCTTTGTGCTTGTGCTGGGTGGCTTTTCTCACGCACCTGCAAATTATGTCTTCTAGTGAATGTCAAAAGTGAATCTTTGCCTCAAGCATGCAGCATTTCAATGAGCCTCGGGTTATTATGGTTGGGACATACGTAGGTGGAGGTAGGGCTTTAATGCAGGTTGATGACATTTACAGATTAAAGTGTAACACTTCCAGTGCAAAGTAGTTTCCTGTGTGTTGGCTAAAGTAATATTTCACTTTTACAAAGTCCCACAAAATACAAAGCCTTGCTCTTTGAATTACAATTCTGAATCAGAAATTAAACACACAAAAACAGTTGTAAAAAAAAAATGGAAAAACTTTGTCCTGATTTTGAACCCCCTTTTGTGAATGGCAGTTTAATGAATGAAAGAGTTCTTTATTCTGAAACTTACAATCTAACATAATAATAAAGCAGACCTCACGGTATTATGAACTATTTGAATGTTCTTTCTTTAATCAGTTAACTCTCTTGTAAGAACCATCCACATTTCTATTCATTATTGCGACAGTAAGTGTGGAGCACTTCCAGGCCCATATATCTGTATATTTATGTGTATTTATATGTATATTTACGTGTATATCTGGATGTACATATGTATATTTATATATGCATATTTATATATGTGTATATATATTTAGTAATTATTAACCTCCGCCATCTTCGAAGATGGATGGAGGTTACTGTTTTCACCCCTTTCTGTTTGTTTGTTTGTTTGTTTGTTTG
>BROF01006306.1:33397-43807 GCA_024346535.1 Eptatretus burgeri
ATATATATATATATATATATATATATATATATATATATATATATATATATATATATATATATATATATATATATATATATATATATATATATATATATATATATATATATATATATACACAAACCCTGAATATTTGAATTATTTTCTGTCATTCTTGGGGAGACAACTGAGTTTTGCCTTTCTTAATTTCTTTGATTGCTTGCAATTTATGGGATTCTTTTTGGGCATATTATATAGTCTTTATAGTACCTGCAACACTTCCCACGGCAGAAGCAGTTGAACCAATTAGGACATTCGGTCTTTATGTTTAAGAATAGGTGAACCTATACCCATTAAAGTATCAATTATCCCATATCCTTCATTTCTAAAATGATGTCCTACACCCCGTTGTCTCTTCGGTTTATAGTATCCTCTGCCAAGATAACTTCACCCTTATATTATGGGGAAAGGAACATCCCATCCCCTGTCATTATTATTATATATTTTCCCAATTCGTGTTTCCTTACAAAAACCATTGTATTTATTTTTAGGAAAACTTCACGTAGGTGAATTCTGATGGATATAATTTCTCCATTGAATGAAATCATATGATTATCTTGGTCAGTTATCCTAAAATTTACTCTGCATATGGTTTTTCCTGACACGGGAAGATAAACCATATTTTTCAGCTCCATATTGAATCGATAAAACTAAAATAATAGAATACGTTTGTATGTATGTGTGTTTGTTTGTTTGTTCGTCCTTTATAGGCGGCCGAACCGTTGGATGGAATGAGATGAAACTTGGCATGAGTGATCGTTGGGACATGAGAATGGACATGGGGTGGGGGGGGGGTGTCGAGTTCAAGGTCAAAGGTCATGGGGTCAAAGGGTCAAGGTCACCGGGTAACTTCAATTTCTCAATTTCATCCGATCGAGACGGGACCAACGCCACTCGACAAATAATCAAAATTAAATGCCACAGTTTATTGACAACATTCACTTCCGACTTCCGCTTTTCGAGTTATGACGTCATAAATTGACTAAAACGTCACTTTTTCATGTTTGTTTGTCCTTTATAGACGGCCAAACCGTTGGATAGAATGAGATGAAACTTGGCATATGTGATCCTTGGGAACGGACATAAGGGGATCAAGGTCAAGGTCAAGGTCAAAGGTCACGGGGTCAAGGTCACCAGATAACGTCAATTTCTCAATTTCATCCGATCGAGACTGGACCAACGCCATTCAACAGATAACTGTACCCGCCCATGGGCGGGTACTTTGCTAGTTTATAACTAATTGGGGTTGAGTATGCGCTGAATTAAAATATTGTATTTGTTCTTATTCCATCATTATGAGCACCATCAATCAATCCTGAGGATATTTTAATCACAGTGAATTAATACCGAATTTATACCTGAGGATATTTGAATGACATTATCACTATAAAACGTTCTGTTAGATTCAATCTTTTTTTAGGGTAAACCCAATAACTCTGGAAATGAATTATCAATTGTGAAATCAACCTTGTAATTATTTTAAGTTTAATCGTTGATTTTGAAGTATGTGTTTGAATATCCATAACAATATTTTTTGGTTCATCACCCTGTTCTTTCATATGTAAAGCAATTTCAGAAGATATTTGAGAAATCTCATCTGCTCTGGGTGAAACTGTTTTGGTTTTTCCCCAGATTATTATGCTTCCCAGATTATTACTAAACTTGTCATTTTTCTATGTGATATTAAAAAGGGTATTATAAGTTTCCATAGACAATAAAGATGCCTCATATTCTTTTGTTGCGTTAAGTTGTAGTGGGTATGGGAATGAATATGTGTGATCACTCGTTTTGAAATTAAAACCAAGGATTGTGCTTCTCATTTTCAAGCTTATAAAAGTCTAAATATAATAATTATAAATCTCTTTCATATTCTCTGAAACACCACACTTGTTGAATAATCTTGAAAAGAAGATAATACAAATCATTTTTCTTCCAACTTTCAGTGGTAGTAATTCTACCATTATATTGTTATAGATTCAGCGGTGGCGGGATTCGCACCCGCTCTTGACCCCAGTGTTGAGGATTCAGACGACTGATGTCAATCACCGCCGTCTCCAGGGTTATAACGCCGGCTGGCTCGGCACAATTCTCGGGTTACGTGCCTCAGATCACAATACCAAAATACATCTGTGCCTTGCCAGCTGGGGGAATAGCGCCCGGCTATAGACTGGATTTGTCAGACACCGAGCGGAGTCTCCCAGTCCGTAGCCCGTTTGGGTTTTATATTCAAATCGAGCGGATCATTCCGCGGCGTGGTACGAATTAATTCAAAGCGGCAACTTCATACGAATCAGCCAGATTTATTGGGGACACATCAGGGAACACAGCACAAGCAAAGCATTCACGACAATGTTATAATTAATCTATAACCCGTTCTTAACTAGGGAGCTACGGATTACGGGTTTCGAAGGAGACCTTAACGAGATAAACCTTAGACAACATGCAGACAAGACATGGACAGCATGCAGACACTACACAGAGTACTTGGTGATGCTTCATGGACGAGAGGAAAAGTGTCAAAAGCCCGATGTCAATAGATTCGAGCACCTAGCTCGAACACGCCGCGTGGCAAAATGGAGGCGTCGTCCATTTGTCGCAGCCCTCACGCACACAGCCTCGGCGCGTTCAGACCCCGCGTAAGGTCGACGGCCCAAGACGAAAGATCGGTGGTATGCTCCAGCTGGCTTTTCACAAGGTCCAGCATACAAGTCCAGGCCTGGCCTGTTCACCAGATCAGGCCAAATTGAGGTGTTGGGCTCCGCAGGCTGGGTCCGTGGCCAAGGAGGCACCGCCGGCCAAAACCACTCCTCCACAAAGTCGATCGCCCGACGCGATGTGCAGGCAGCCTCTCCCACTGCCAAAATGGCAGACTCGACACACAGGCCATTTCTCTTACTGCCAAAATGGCAGACTCCTTTCTTTTGGGGTGCGCCGCTTCTCGTGGCTCAGGCAGTACCTCTTACTGCCGATCCGGCGCTCGCTTGCCTCAAAGCCGATCCCAGACTCGAATCTAGCAGCCTCTCGTCCAGAAGAAGGCAGACTCGACAAAGCAGGCAGTCATTCTTACTGCCGATCGCCCGTATCGTGGCTCAGGCAGTTCCTCTTACTGCCGATCGCCCCACCTCTCAGTCCCACCTTCGCCTTTCCGGCCCTCGCTTCTCTAGGCCACACCCTCTCAGCCGACTGGGCGGGGCCTCGTCCGGAGAGGGGAAGGAAGAAGAAGAACCTCTCGGTACACCACCACTGTACGAACAATAAACAGCCTCTTACACCTCCCGACACACATGTAACGTTCATTTACCGAACAACCTGGCTAAACATGCATTTAATGGGGGATCTGGGATAATCCTATGTTTAATAACATACTAAGGGCCATTTCCGCAACAATATTATCGAGAAGTATAAATACTTCTTTATCATCTTTCAACAATAAAAAATAATTCTCATTTGTATCTACAATGGATGTTATTTTTTCATTTTCATCATGAGAGAGAATTAAACTCATTTAACATGGGATAAAATATTGTTACGGTTGTGGGGGTAGACGGAGGAATTTAATTGGAAAGTTAGGGTTGAATATAGTTGTTTGGTCCATGGACGTGAAGGAGACATCTCAATGTAATTAAGTAGGGAAACTGTGAGCTTAAGTGTTACATGTCACCACACGGGGGGGTGGTGTGGTGTTAATTAGGGATTAAGGCCAAGTTTCCCAGTATGTAATTGCCGCCCTGTGACTTTTCCCCATGTTTTTGTATTAGAAACCATGGAAGAATTGCATTTTAATAGCATGACCAAGTAGGAAGAACCCCCGCCTCCAAGGGTGGTGGCGAGCGAAGTCACGCCCCCGAGGCTGATGATTGATGGGTGTGACATGAGAGAGAAAGAAGTAGAGGGCGTAGGATGCAGGCGATCAGAGGGGACATGGAAAGCTGCTCATAGCAATGAGGAAGGCACGAGTGTGGAGTGAGGGACGCACGCGGTCGAGAGAGAACGGAGCAAGGAGATGGCCTGAAAAAACAGGGCTTTACCGCTGGCTTTCCTTCGACGCATGAAGAAGATGGCACGATTCTCATATTTGTGCTGAGGCGATTGGGCTCGCGTGGTGAAGCGAGACGCTGGCTATCGACTCTTGGCTGGTCTATGAGACAGAGTCCGGAGCCTCGTGTATGTCAAATAGTGGGTCGGTGTTGAATACTGCTCACAAATTGCCTGACCTACACTTGTCCCGCTGCAAGAGAGTGGCTTCGCACCATTTTGCGCACGTCTACACGTGAAAATAGAAACGCCTCCATTCCAAGTTCCACAAAGACCATCTCTGGGCCAAGCGAAGTTCCAGAATAAGGGAAGGATTTTCTTTTATTTTGTTTCTCCTTGTCCGTATTTAAGTCTGTGAGTAGAGGCACCTTGACTTGGGATATATTTACTTCACGTTAATCTCATTACCTTTTGAATTATTGTCCTTTGTAAATATTTGTCTATTGTCATTAAATCTGTTTATTTTAAGTTGCTGTGTCCGTGCATTTGTCATGGGGTTCGAGTATGACCCCCCCCCCCACCTCCATTGTGTCCTTCCCCTCCCATGCAAATTATAATCTCTGAGGATCAACGTGTCCACCTCCTAATAAAGAAAAACCGCTCGATCATCTGGGATGGTGGTGTTAACCACCCATCACCACAAATTGGGTCGATGGGATTAACCTGGACCTCCAGCACCGCGACAATATCTTTGTATTGACATTTATTAATTAGTTTCATATTCATTAACTGGTCTAAAATGGCCAATGCTTCATTAAAACAAATGTTGTTTCCAGCCTTCTTACTACCTAACAACAATAACAGTCTATTAACTAATTGTGATGGGTCATTTGGAAGAAACCTAACACCTGAACCAAGCCTACTTAAAGTCGCAATAATGTATTTCTCCTTTTCATTCTTTTTTTTCTTCTCCCAGCAACACTAACCCCATAATCAAGGGAGTTTAGTAAATCAATACATGCTCCATAATCCTCATTTTTCATATTCAATGGCTCTTTAAAATAATCTGAGAAACAATTCTTGGCCAAAATATAATATCAATCTTTTGTAAGAAGAAAAATCAATCTGGGGGTTAATTTTACAGGTGGTTGCGCAGAACTCAAGAACCTTAATTCGTCATTAAATATCAAAACCGTTTCCTCAATAAGATGGAATATTGCTAAAAAATATATATATATATATACATATATATACATATTGCTACTATATTACATATATACATATTGCTACATATATTACTTATTACATATAACAAAATATTGCTAAAAATAATAAAATATTGTTCTGTTGGAATGAGACCTGCTATGGTTTTTGAATCTGTTGAATACTCATTGTTTTGGAGAGCATTCACAACATAATCAGGGGGTTGATTTATCTCTTCCAATTGTTGAAATAATCCTTCAGCATCATATTCTAATTCTCCTATATCCTCGAGTTGTTGCTCCATCATTTGACTAAAATATTTTATCATTTGAAGTTTTTTAGGAGTGTATCTATCGCAGGAACTAGAAACATCTCTCATTTTTTGTTGGGAAGTTTTTAAAAGTGGTTTAAAAAATGTATCTTGCTTTCTTTCAAATGCTGACCCATTAGTTTCTGTCTACGTTTCTTCTTTATGTCTTCCTGCTGTTTTATAACTTTTGAAACCAACTGTTGATGCTCCTTAAACCTTCTTGCTCATTCTTTCACATCTATTTATTTACTTGAAAAATATAATATTGTATCTCATCTTGTTTCACAATATATTTATATCTTCCAGTCGTGTGTTTCACATACTCCTCAAATTATTTTTACAACACAACGTAGAACAATTGTCTCTCCAAAAATTATTTATATCTGTTGAATATAACTTAAATAAAATAAAAGTATAAGCATTATTTCTTATCGAGCGATGAGGGAGTTGAAAGTATGATTGACAAAGACAAATACAATTACAAGAAGAATGTTTCCCACTTGTGTAGTCGCTAACCGTTTGGTTTCTCTCATTAACACAATCATCAAAGATGAGATTATTTTTTGATTGATCTAAATCTTGGGGTGAATGTAGATTATCCATTTTATCACAAAGAATACAAGTTATAGGCTTGGATTTCTTTTTACATTTCTGTGTATCAAAAAATAGTTGAATTATATCTTCAATGTTATAATCATTTAGGTTTTTTGAAGTTTAAATGAACCAATGATGTCTTCTTTTTCAAGCCCTGCATTAAAACCTTGTGAGTGTAGTTGATACTCGGGTTGACAACTTGACTTTGTGAAAATTATAAAATTATCAAAATCTAAAAAGTTGGGAGTAAGGATCATCGTTAAAAGCAAGCAGGTTTTTCCACATTCGCTTGAACCAACTCTTAGACATCTTAATGAATTTGGAAATTTTAATGGTTGTTAAATTTCATCTTATTTTCCCAAATAGGTAAAAAAAATCATTCATTTATATATTTAGAAAATAGATTATTATCTTGCCAAAACGAAGTTTTTGCAACATATGTCAGTCAGCTTGTATGTTTTTTTTTTTGTTTGTTTGTTTGTTTGTCTGTAATCACGTATAAAAAATTCTGCAGAGCACAGTTATCATTGGAAATTTTTGTAACTTCGCATATCAGAGGCCCATAGAGGTCCCTTTCAGTGCACAAAATTTGGAAGGTCAAGGTCAAAGGTCAAGGTCACTTTGTCGCAAATCAGGGGAGTCGACGAAACCCTTATTTTTTGAGTAATTTTGATCGGATCGTCTTCAAACTTCATGGGAATATAGTCCATGGTCTGGCGCTGAGCTGATTAATTTTTGGTGGCGATTGGTCTTGACCTTCATGGTTAACGCCTAAGGTCAAACATATTTGACCCCAAGGTCAAATTTTCAAGTTTTAGGAACTATATCGTGCAGTACCTCAAATTGAACACCTCGATGAGTGCTTTCAAGATATGTCAAGCTTGAGACATTATGACGTCATTTGGTGACGTTATGAGGCAAACGCATATTTTTCATGGTTACTCTGTAGAACGATTCTCATCGGAATCTCTCGTAGGCAGATATTCCTCAAGGAGTCGCTCCTGGTGGATAGCAGCTCTGTTCACCTCAGTGTGACCTTAAAGAAGTCACACGTGGTCACCTTTTGGCAAGATACGGGTCACCCTGCGGGTGACATTGTTTTTATTTTATTTAAATTTTAATGGCCTTTTTTGGAAACTCCATATTTTACCCTGAGTAAAGTAATTCATTTTTGGTGTAATTTTGAAATAGCGATGTTCCTTTTCATATTTTTTATTTTCATTAATTAAAAGATAATCAGAATATACATTGTTTATGGGCTTTTGACTGTGTTTAATCCCCCTCCATCACGTGCAGGACAATTCTCAAATTTGTTATATGGAGAATCAGGCTCAAGATCTGGTACGCTATTCATATTTATATAGTACGTTTTCACTTAAAATAAAATTCTTCAGTATGATCTTCAGTACTTTCATTGGTGCTTTCACAATCATCTATAAAACTACTTTTATAACTATCGTTTGAACACAAACTCTTGGTATCACAACTGGCTTCTGTTCCAACAGAGATACTATAGTCACGCTCATAATCCCCAAAATCTTCACTTGAATAATGACTCATTTAATTCGTAAAAAAAAACATTACCATCGATATCCATATACTTTTTTCATTCACAGATTCAACAACTACATTTTTTATATTAAAAGGTGATTTAAAAATGGTCCTTAACTGCTGCTGAACGAAATGTCATTTCACCTGATATATTAACATCCTTTATTTCATCATGATTTACATCTTTAGGGTTGTTGAAAAAAATACAAATTTATTCTTGCTTATTGCTGATGGTCTTATCTTTTCTTTCAAAAGCTTCATCCATAAGGATTTTCTTTTTGATACATTTACTGGTTTAATTGCTTTTTCTAGTTTTGAATATATTGCAAGAAGGAGAGGAGAGACTTTTGTTGGAGCTACTTAATTTGATGTTCTTCCAGATGTACTAAAAGCCCTTCCACTGAAGGAAATTGAAGAGCTCATATTATTAACCATAATTGTTTTTTATCCAATAGTTGTTATATTTATCTTTATTCAATTTTACATCCTCGACATATTTCTCAGTATCATTTACAAATGTAGAGATTGAGTGAAAGTTGTCTTTTGTGTCTTGATATTTATTAAGTAAAAAAAGTTGGTGGGTAAAATGGTTTTAAGCACAGATTCATCTATTAATTAAACAGAATTCTCATCAAGAAAATTTTAATTTAAATGGAAAAGTATCTATAAATTACCACAAGATTTTCATCAAGAAAATGTTATTATAAGTCAAGTTATACTCCATAAATATGGTGAATCCAACTCATTGTGATGTCTGTAATACCGTATTAATATTATTTTTAGAAATTATAGCAGACACCTTCAAACACAAAAACATTAAAGATCTGTTGAAGGAATATCCTTAAAATATATGCATTGTGATACATGTAATATTGATATTCTGAAATTAAATTATAATAGACACCTTCAAACACAAAAACACAAGAAAAATGAAGAGGGGATACTTGGATACTCTGTTGAAAATATTGATGAAGCATTTGAAGGACATATAAAAATAATATAATTTCACTTTAAAGAAACAACACCAACATCAATCATTGAGACAATTCTTATGGTTAAAGCAATGATTTAAATTGTAATTAAAAATACATTGAGCGAAATCAATACTTTATATGGGAGTTTGTTTTATATGGGAGTAAATATAATCAATGGTTTATATGGGAGTAAAAATAATGACAAGAGAAGGTGGTGAAGAAGCTCCTGACATGAGAACAAATAGTGCATATTTTATCTTGTTCTAAAGAAAACAAAATATTTCACACAAGAAACCTATATCACAAAAACGGTTCGATTTGACTAATACAAGAGTTTTTAACAACACATTGCCTTATCCTGACACCTTTTTTGTTCTATATCACTATTCCAAAGCAGAAAATGCATGTTTTTTCAGAAAATAGTGTGGCTTTTTCATTGTACGAAAGAAAACAATACATTTTACACTGGGAACCTTCTTCATTTTTTTTTGCCTTTTTTGGCCTCAAACAGTTGTAGTTGCCTCATAAAAACGTTTTTAACATAATGACTTGTTCAGACCCCATTTTTTTTCTAATTCACCAATCCAATGCAGAAACATGTTTTCATGAAATAGTCTGGATTTTATCTTGTGCTCAGCAAAACAACACATTTTTCACTGGAACCTTTTTCATACAAAAACAGTATTTCGCTTCATAAGTTTTTTTTCTTCTTGTTTTTTTTTTTTAAAATGGCTTGTTCTGTGTATTTTATAGTGTGTATTTTATCATGTTCTAACCAAAACAAAATATTTTACACAAGAAACCTTATTCATGCAAAAATGGTCTATTTGCCTAAAACAAGCATTTTTAACAACACATTGGGTTGGTCTGCCTGTTTTTTTTGTTCGAAATTGCAATTCTAATGCAGAAACACATTTTTCATCAAATTGTGTATTTTAGCTTGTTCTAAGGAAAACAAAACATTTCACACAAGAAACTGTATTCATGCAATAATAGTCTTATTTTTTCAATCGATGACTTGTTCTGACCCTATTTTTTGTTATAAAATCACAATTCCAATGCAGAAACATGTGTTTTCATCAAATAGTGTTTTTTTTTAGTAATAGTTTTCATCAATTTTTTTCTTTTTCTTTTTCAAATCAAAATAGTTTTCATCAAATTTTATGTGGTTCTAAGTAAAACAATACACTTTGCACTGGGAACCTTATTCATGCAAAAAGTCGCATTTGTCCAATAGAAGCATTTTTTAAAATAATGATAAATGCATTGGAGTTGTGACTTGGAACCAAAAACAGTCTCAGAACAAATAATTAGGTTAAAGAATGACTGAATCAGAAAAAAAAATTTGATGCGATTATATTGATTTTTAAGTAATAAACAAATAACTGAACATGGTTTTTAATCCCAATAATTTTGAGGTGTTCGAATAAAAATAGCAAACCCATCTGGTGCCGCCCCTTAAACTTTCCAGACAACTACCATGATATAATCAAGGAAAATTTCAAGGATATAATAGTAGGGTGGATTTACTGGTTCTGGCTCACTTTTCCCCATGTAAATGAATGGGGGATTTTCAGCGATTCCCTTTTTTTTCCCTAAAAATAAACCCCCTTTTTATCCGTTTTTCCCTGCTGTGCAGGGGTTAGGCTTTTTCTTGAGGCAATGTTTTATTGCCGGATGCCCTTCCTGACGCCAACCGTGGTCGCCTCTTACGACACACAAGGATATGGTACACCTATTCTAACCGGGGCATACACCGGGACC
>BROF01006307.1:8721-20286 GCA_024346535.1 Eptatretus burgeri
CACACACCTTCGCCCCTGTCCCTCCACACACCTTCGCCCCTGTCCCTCCACACACCTTTGCCCCTGTCCCTCCACACACCTTCGCCCTTGTGTCCCTCCACACACACCCTCTCGATCTCCCCTCTTTTCTCTTTGTTCATTCCCTTGGTTATTGTGTCCAACTGTTGCTCCACTGTGAACTTGTTGCGTTTCTACCTTTTTGTCTTGCTCTTCCATGAGCTTTGATTTTCTGTTAGCATTAATTTTGCTATTGAGGAGAACAAAAGGAAGGAAATTTCCTTTCGTTTGTCACTCCAATTCATCATCCTCCCCTTTGTACGAATGAAATTAAATCTCTTGCATGAACGTAGTAAAAAGTTGATTGAATCTAAATTGTTAATTGTGTGATTCTACAGAGAGGAGGTTATCTGCTTGGCCACCTGGAGAGCTAATGGGTCCCCGAGTTCACACCACTTTGTGCAAGACAACCGTGGGCTTTGGATTCACCATTGTGGGTGGGGAAAGACCCAACGAACTCCTTCAGATCAACGAGCTTGTGCCTGATGGACCGGCAGCACTTGATGGTGGTGTACAAAGAGGTATGGTCAACAATGAAAGACCCGCTCAGAATCAATGCCGGTGGTTTATTTTCACATTTTTTGAGGCTCTTTCCATGGCTCTCAAAATATCTGGTGCTTTACAAATTTATAGTAGTGGGTGTTTGCTTGATAGTTGTTTTTCTATATTTTTCTTTTTCGGTTGTCCAACAAATATTGATAGTTTCTTGAAAGCACAAATGAGAATGATCATATTTGCAAGAGGTGTGAAGCTTGAATCCTTGAGTCGATGTGCCGTTATTAACTGGGATGCATCACAAATTACAAAGGAATATTTATTTCTTGATTCTTTTTATTTATTTATTTTCTCCTTTTGTGCAGGTGATACAATTGTAGCAGTGGATGGCATGTGCGTGCTGGGACGCTCACAAGCTGATGTAGTGCGCATCTTCCAGGCCATCCCCATTGGATCTTGTGTTTCTCTTGAACTGTGCCGTGGTTATCCTTTGCCCCAAGACCCATTGGGGGGCACGTTAACAACCCCTGGAACTCCGACCAACATGGGAATCGCCAATGGCTGGAATGTTCATGATCCATTGCCACGCCCATCACGCTCAATGTCTGACATTGCAGAGGCTGGGCAGACTGACCAGTCTCAGAAGGCAGTTTCTGAATCTGAAAATTTAGTTGGCGATCGTAAGAGTGAGCTGCTGTCCATCACCGTTGTTAAGGTGCTTCTTGACCATTGCTTTGTCTTTGTGGTGTCTCCCAGTCTCTCAGACTTTCTATATTTCTCTCTTCATAAAATATCAAAATTGTTTTTTAAAAAGCTGTTGAAACGACGAAGTACTTTAGATACAGGAGGGTCCGCAAATTACCGTAACAAATTCAAACTGTAATAAAAAATATAAAAATGAAATGGGATACAATGATGTAGTTTGCTTTATGTTTAAGAACATTTCTCAAAGTTTTATTGTCAAGATCATTTGTCATCATCAGTACACTTCGATGCAAGCATCCCTCGTCACAAATTATACGTCAAAGTGATGCTCTATCTCCTTCCAGGTTCAGTTCAGCATTCTTGCATTTTTGGTCTCAATTGCAGCCCTAATCCTCTTCCTCAGATCTGTAATATTGGTGTGTCTTGTATACCATGTCCTTTATATAACCTTATAGAAAAAAATTCCAGAGGGGTTATTTCTGGCCACATAATCGAACCGTTGTGCCCAATCCATCAATCATTGAGGAAATAGCAGATCAGACTCCAATGTGGGGATGCTCCATACTTTAGGTGAATAACTTCTGGTTAGAGGTCGGCTAATTGCAGGAGTGCAAAATTCTCAAACACATCCAGGTAATTGTTGGACTTGATGGTGGTTTCAGCAAATATGAATGGCCTAATGACCCGGTCATGCATTAGGCCAAACCACACATTAACCTCTTTGGCTATCGCACTCAAGTTCTCAGACTTCCTGGGGAGGCTCGTCGCCCCAAATCCTGACATGTCTGTTGTCCTTCGCCAAAACGTGGAACATTTATTCATTTGAGAAGAGCAAAAGTCGTAGGAATACGCCATCCTCGTTTAAGCATTCCAAAATTCCCGTGCAACCACCATGCTTCGGGTGCTATCGTCCGGCTTGAATGCCTGCACCAGCTGAACCCTGTATAGTACGTGTACAGCTGCAATCGCGTGTGCAGCGCTTTGTGTTCCATTGAGCGAGGACTCTGCAGCTCCCCGGTGACAGTTTGAATGGACTTATGGAGACTGCTCAAATGACTCAGGAACATGTTCAACATCCTCACCACTTGTGCTTGACTGGCCTGCCCCCTTCTTCTGCAGCATGCTAACAGTCTCCGTAAACATTTTGTGTCACTCACGAATCGTTTTTCTCGATGACCTTCCATAGATCGGCCTGAAGCTTCGTTGAACTTGTGTAGCTGATTTGGTCTCTATAAACCAGGAAGCACACTGCTTTTTCTTGTGGGGACGCCATTTGCAGTAAATGTGACGTCATGTGTCACAGGAGACACCTTAGAAGAAAAAATAGTCAATAAGACTTTGAGAAATGTTCTTTTACTTACAGCAAACCGCATCATTACATGCCACTTCATTACTTCTGCTACCGAAGATGGATGAAGGTTGTTTTCATCCTTGTCTGTCTGTCTGTCTGTCTGTTTGTGAACAAAATATCTCAAAAAAGTTGTGGACGAATTGAGATGAAATTTGGTGCAGAGCTTTGATATGTGACAAGGACGAAATGGCTAGATTTTGGTGAGGATCTGAATCCGGATCCAGATCCGAGAATTTTTTTAAAGTGATTCTTCACCATTGACTAGTGATCGGGCTAAAATGATATATAGGACGATATCTCAGAAAGTTGTGAACGGATTTGGAAGAAACTTGGTGGGCTAGTTGGGTATGTAACGAGGAAGAGTTTATTTGATTTTGGTGAAGATCCGAATCCGGATCTGATAATTTTTTGAAGTCATTCTTCACTATTGAGCGATTGGGCTAAAACGATATACAGTCGACCACAATATCTCAAAAAGTTATGGATGAATTCAGGCGAAATCTGGTGGATGAGTTGGTTCCATTCATCCATCCATTGGGACCATACTCTGTGCAGAGCGTTGGTGCTGCCGAAGCAGTCTCCTTGGCTATTGGGCACAATCCTGGACTGGTTGCCACTCCGACACAGGATACCAGCATGTTGGCAATCATTTTGCCAACCTCGGAAGGATGACAGGCAGAGTCAACCCCACCTGGTATTAATTCAACAGCCCAGGGGGATTTGAACTCAGGATCCTAGGATCCCAAGCCCACCATCCTAACCTAACCATGAGTTGGTTAGGCGACGAGAACAAGCCTATTAAGTTTGAGTTCAGGTCTGAATCCAGATTTGGCCTATCAATGGGATACAAAACGTAAAGTCATCAGCCTGGCGGAGGTATGTGCTCTACCGAGTACCCTTATAGTTTTTGTTTTTATGCCTCTGCTGACGAAGTCGCTGAGGGCATTATGTTTTTGGGTTGTCTGTCCATCCATGATAGGTTTTTGTTGCTGCGATAACTTAAGAAAGGCTAAAGGGATCGAAGTCAAACTTGGTACAGTATGTATAATGATGCCAAAATGAACTGATTCGATTTTGGCATCGAGGTCAAAGGTCATGTCAGGTAAAAATGTGATACTTGAGAGCAGCTGAAGGGATTTAAATCTAACTTGCTACAAGTATGTATAATATATATATATATATATATATATATATATATATATATATATATATATAATAATCTGGGCGGAGGCATATTGGTTGACTCTGTGACGTTGAAGAGTGCCGTTCAATTTTTCATTAGTTTGAATTTGGAACGGTAATTTGTGGACACCATGTACAGTATAACTTCCTCATTCATGCACTCAATCCTCGAGTGTAAAATTGTGGGTTAATATATCATTTTACTGTCTTTTTTTTTGGAGCGATCGGCCGCTTTGGATGCTATTCGCCATCTTACTCGGGGTGCAGCAATGATCCCCTGATTGTTGTGAGATAGTTCCAGTTTGTCTGGAGGTTTTTTATGTTTTTTGAGCATCTTTTCCAGTTCATCTTCATGCATGCAACACTTGAATGGAAATGTCCCATGTTTAATGCTTTTAAACATTTGTGCTTTCAGCATTTGTCAAACTATCATTGTGTGATTGCATTGGCTAGGTACTGTATATACATTCTATCATGCTCCCAACCAAAATAAATTGAGCAACTCATGGCCACAAATTAATTGCATGAACCTGCACCTTTTTTTCTTTGCTTATCCTTGCTTTCTTTTCAGGGATTGTCAGGATTCGGATTTACAGTTGCTGACAGTGCCGAAGGTCAACGTATTAAACATATCCTTGATGCGAGTCGAGGCTATGCCCTGCACGAGGATGACTTGATAGTTGAAGTTGCTGGACGTTCAGTCCGTGGCTGGAGCCACCTACCCCTTGTACAGTTACTTAAGGACTGGCCAGCTGGTGTTGCGTTGGAGTTGCATGTGCAGAGACAAGGTATTGTTGCATGCCATTAATTCCTCTACACAACAAATGATTGCATGTTTTCATTTTCTCCTCTTTCGTGTTGCATGCAATGGGCTATCTATTTATTTGAAAAGCATTTCAAAATAACTAAGGAAGCATTTTCAACAGTATGGGTTGTGGAACCAGAAATATATTTTTATGGCCTTATGACCTTTAAAAAAAAATTTTATTTTGGTTAACAGAACTCCTAACAATATTACAGCTCGGTTTTGATGGAACATGAACAACTGTAAAATCACATTGTACCTTGTGTTTTTTGAGATTACTTGTGTACCATTTCTTGACCACTTGCAAATGAGATGTATTAAGTGGCATTCCAAGTTGAAATTATGAAATGTTTAAGATGAATCAAATATGCATATTGACCCCCCCCTTCCTGCAGCAGTTTACACTAATGATGGACCAACTGATAAAAACGGACAGCAGGTAAGCTGCGGAGCCATTTCTCAATGACGTGTGTGTGTGTGTGTGTGTGGGTTTGCGAATGGACAGTTCAACAAACACGAGTTTGTTGTGGACTGCTGTTAATTTGAGATGCGTTGTGTACTTGCGTGCATCTGTTGTTATCTGTCTCCATCCTTGCATTTTATATTGTTATTTTTATCTCTTCCACTTGATGTTTATTTCCTTGTTTGTAAATCCCATCATCCCTACCTATGTTCTTTGTCATCAGAGTTAGGTCAATAAGTTTATTTTAAGATGAGATCTGTCCTTTGTGTATCTTGCAAGGGCTCCCTGCTGAATCTGTACCCTTGTGAGACTATAGTTGTACTGTGATAGTCATTTACTATTGTTGTTCCATTTATTATTTTTATTTACATAATTAAAACCTTGTTAATAAATCCTTAAATCTGCCGTACACGAGCTGACTCAACAAGACCGTCTGTGACAGTTTAGTCTGTTAAAAGTTTTTGATGAGCATATAATGTGCAGCAGTTGACGACCGTCATCAACAAGGTTTTCAAGAACGTCGGTTATCGTCATAAAAGTTGGATATGTTCCACTTTTATTTTGAGTCATTGACAACACTTCTGCATTGTTGTTTAGTGCACGGCGGTCTATGACGATCGCCGATGCGGCGCAATGTTTGACCAATTAAACTTCATCTTTCTTCCGGCCATAGCGTTCCATGGACTGACATGCTCCACTAGCTCATTAATGAGTGTTGGATGCAAACTCTGGAAATTAGCACAAGAGCGGTCATCTTTTGCAGCAAGTTCCACTAGCAAGTTGTTGAACACTCCCAGAGCCGGCCTTCTCTCCACCCAGGGCTTTACCCACAGCCACTTCTTTCTCCTGGGTCAGATGTCGGCGACGTACCAGCCCTGTTGCCAAAGCAGCAGTGCTCAGAGCTTTCACCTTTCTCATTCTCTCGTTGCATTTCATCTTCATTGCCATTTTGTTTGCTGACAACAGTGTCATTGACAGTTACGTAGCATGTGGCAGTCTACGACAAAATTAATTTGTATGAGGTTCGTCGCCAACAGTCTTGTTGTATTGTCGGTGAGTGTGTGGCAGGCTTTAGAGTGAAGACATCTCCTTTTCCTGCCATCAGAATGTTTGGAACAATCAGGAGCTTATTAGCTGTGTTTTCTACCTTCCCACACTTGGTTTTAAAATCAAATCTCTGTTCGGTTATTCGGCGCCCACGCCCCACATGTACGAAGTCAACTGCTCCCATGCCACAGTAAACACAAGATGTGCCAGACCTCCGTTAATTGATTTTCTGATGCTAAAAAGAAATTCTCTTCCTTTAAGGATGGTTTTATTTGAATGTTAATTTAAATTTGAAACTTGGTTCTTTAATTTATTGTGAGCATTATACAGCTCATTTGTGCGGTGAAATATTGTCATGGCTGTTTCTGTCCATCCATATGTTAAGTTGTTTTTCTGGCCCATATCTCAGTAAGTAATTGAGGCAAATTTTTGCTTCGAAGGGTAATGCCCAAAACATCAGTTTCACATTGTTTCTCATGGCGGTAAACTTGTTTGGAATAGTCTGACTTGTGTAGGCGTGCCTTCTACCAGTTTTTTGCGCTTCGGACATCTGTCTGGCTATGTCGGTCCCTCTGTCGACCTTTTTGTTTCCAGGCCATGTAAACGAGGCAGGTCGATCTGATATGCTCTCTGTTGTATTATATGTAAACGTGCCTTTTTGAGATATTGCGAAAATACACTTTTACAGTATTTGTCTGACCTCAGGACATATATTATGCCTCACCTTAAAAAAACGTGTCCCAGACCCCATTTTTCCCTTATCTATGAAATTAGCTCGTGTTTTAGATTGTGTGCATTTTTGAGGCATTTATATTTTCGATCCTGGAGTGTGATGCTTCACCCTGGTTATGGTGCCTTCACCCATGTATGCTATTCTAAACCAATGTTTCATTCGCTGTTCAACTAACCCAACCCATTTTTCTTTGGGTTATTGTCTCCTCCCCTCCACTTTTCCTGTTTATTCATTTCCTTTGTTCCCTTTTTACCCACTGTCACTTTTGTCTTCCATGAGCCTTAATCTTGTGTTGAAAAAAAAAAGTTGCTTAGTTTTCTGGTTCCCTCAATTTTTTTTCTATTTTTAGTCTCGGATATAATATTTCTTCAAGATCTTATATAATACTCAGAAGTTGGGAATTGTTAAATTGGACATGTGTTGATGGATGAAGGCCGACAATGCCAATTTAATGTGCTGTTTGCTTTGCTCATATGATACTTGCATGTGCCTCCATATTAATGCATTAAACATTAATGATCATTTGATTATGATTTATGAACTTCAATTTATTTTCTTGCATTTATGTGGGGTAGGGGGTGTTAAGGTTAACAGGCTTTTCCCTTCAGTTTTTTCCCTCTCAACATGAAACGAAACACTAAAAATGTTAGTCCTTTTTCTTCTTTTTTTGCAGTTTCCAGGTAGTCGCACATTTTTCCCTATTGGTGGGTGATTTTTTGTTGTTGTTGTTGTTGTTGTAGATGAAGTCGAGGCTCATGGAAGAGCTAGAAGACAGAACTTAACATAAGAAAAACTAGAACGGCCCTCAGTAGAGCGCATACCTCCGCCAGGCTGAACAATTTACATGTTGTATTCCACTGATAGGCCGGATCTGGATCCAGATCTGATCCACAATCTAATCGGCTTGTTCTTATCATGAACCCAACTCCTCCACCGAGTTTTGTCATAATCCATCCACAACTTTTTAAAATATCAGGCTATATATCGTTCTCAGCCCTATCTCTCAATGGTGAAAAATCACTTGAAAATTAAAAAAATTCTCGTATTCAGATCTGGATCCGGATCTTCACCAAAATCAAATCGATTCATCCTTATTATCCACCCAACCTGTCCACAAAGTTTCGTCTGAATTTGTCTATAACATTTTGAGATTTCCTACTCACAGACAGACAGACAGACAGACGGGTGAAAGCATAACCACCGTCTGCCTTCGGTGGTAGAGGTAATAACATAGTAGAAAGGGGAGAACCACACATCAACAGCCAGGTATACAACAGAAGGGCACTTGGAAGAAGAATGGGCATGGGAAGGAATAAGGCCAAGGGGGGGGATGAGGGGGGGAGAGGTTGAATAAGCTCGATACAAGCCCAAACACATCAAGAATACAAAAGCTGATGCTGTTGGAATAGAGGTTATGTTGTGGCTCTGAAAAGTATTTTCCCCTTGTGTTAGTGAAGTTACTCCACACATTTGGAAGTTAAAGCTCCAGATTTGTGTGAATTGCATAAGGAAGGCAAATGTAACATTGGTTATAATTAATCAATCATCTGTGTTATATAATTACGTTTTTATATTTTTCCTTTGCTATCTGGATTATAGGTTACTGTACGTCGAAACAACTGGGAACATAGCCGTAAGGAAGCTACAATGCCCAGGGTAGCCCCCAAAAGTCGTGTTTTTGGACCATCAGCCATCAGCTCTCCCATCCAGCGGCCGACACTGCCATATCCACAGCCTCCAGCTCATCCTGGACCAACAGATGAGCGTGTTTCCCGTCCAGCTGCATATAAGGTTTTTCAGGACTCGAGAAAACTCTTCAAGAGTCGACGTAAGTGATGTGTTCACAGGAGAGATGAACTTTGTTGAGTGTACCCAGTATTGGCTTCACTGTAATGTTTGTGCCATCAGCCAGTGGCAACTGCTATTGATTTTTGTGAGCCAAATCAGCATTATCATTTGTTGTGTTTTTGACAAAAATGATGACCACATCAAATTTGTCAGATTATGTGAAATATATGTGCATTTTGTCAAGTTTGTTTTTGCTGAAATTTATATTATATTATATTATATTATATTATATTATATTATATTATATTATAGATTATATATTTCACCTCCTGGCTGTTATGGTGAGCATCGCCACAGATTGTCTCACACGGTAAAACCACATAATCCACAAAGAACAACCATCCATCTGCCACCCAGACAATTGTTCCCGCTAATGCAAACCATTCAACCAGAAGGCACGTGATGTGATCAGCGGGTGAATCAAAATATGTGGAGTGTGACGAGCACTCCCCCGATCTCAAATGGGCATAAAGTCCTACATCAAAGCGTCACCTCCAATCCGGTGGCCTCAGCCCGGCGACTATCAAACAGAGAAATAATCCATGGTCAACATCAGTTGAACATCAAACGGAGTGGCCTATCTGGATTTCAGGCTTATTTGCCATCATCAGGATGGCATACTGATAAATATCTAACCAATGATGACCACATTCGTCATTTATACATCAATCGCACCTCCTGACGGTTATGGTGAGCATCGCCACGGATTATGTCTCACATGGTAAAACCGCATAATCTGCAAAGAACAACCATCTGTCTGGTACCCAGACGATTGTTCCCCCAAATGCAAACCATTCAACCAGAAGGCATGTGGTGTGATCAGCTGGTAAATCGAAATATGTGGAGTGTGACTAGCACTCCCCTGATTTTGAACAGTGTGAGACATAATCCGTGGCGATGTTCTTAAAGGAAACTTAAAACAAAGGCTGGATGAGCATGATAAAGCAATCAGGCTTGGAAAGGTGACCCAGTCAGCCATAGCACATCATT
Organism: Eptatretus burgeri; assembly: GCA_024346535.1. Taxonomy (NCBI): domain Eukaryota; kingdom Metazoa; phylum Chordata; class Myxini; order Myxiniformes; family Myxinidae; genus Eptatretus; species Eptatretus burgeri. The sequence goes on from BROF01006307.1 coordinate 18,398, forward strand.
GCTTGCATTCTGGCCACAAATTTGACTTTGATGGGACCCGTGTCCGAGATAAGACGTCCAACAAATGACACAGGTTGATACTGGAAGCATGGCACATGAAGAGCCGAGAGGGTGGTCTAACTGGGGAGATTGTGGACATACTGACAATACACACCTCTGATGCAAATGGCAAAAACTGGGAGGTGCAAACGGCTGGATAAGATGATCAACAAACAACAATACTCGATCTCAAATACCACATCCACGTGCATACAATACTCAAGGAGAATCCCAACAATCACACAACCCACACCTCATCACGTATAACCCGGACACGAAACCAGCCATGATCGTGCCATGGAAACACAAAAACAACAAGGGTACACACATGATCACCCACACGTACAACATATCATGTGCAAATAAAAACAAAAAAGACCAGAGTAGCCCATCGATGATGTGATTTGACATCTATTTTGCTTGAGGTTTGTAAAAGAAAATTTAAAAAGCTCTTCTCAATTTTACCTCCAGCACCGGCACATTACCAGAAATGAGCGGTCTTATCCTTACTATAAATAATTCACGGACTGGTGTTTGGGTGTTTGTAGGTTTGTGGGATTGTTTGTCGCACTACTACTCCTCCATTTCTGGGCTGATTACATCCAGACGTGCTGCAGAGGATGAGTCCGACCCCAATTAATGTATAGGGTTGTTTTTATCTTTGCCTGTGGTCTTGGAGGGAGGAGGGTGGGGGTTGCAAATTGTCTATGTGAATGTGTATCATGTAGCCGCTTACAGGTGGTGGGTGGGGTGGGGGGTGGTTGGGGAGAGTATTACAAGTCTCCACTATTTACAGCACAGTATTCCTGACCCCACGTTTTCCAGTGCTGTGAGGTGTTGAATTATCAGGAGTAGGTATGTTTTTGCTTCATGCATGGAACCCGGGTTATTTATTTATTTATTTGCCTATATAGAGCTGTCAATTGCCTATACACTACCCAAATACAGGTATGTGTCAGAAGAACGCGTTGCATGCTTGGAACAAGATTGCCCTTCGGGTGGGTACTCTGCTCGTCAGAAGTAAAAACCAACATGTGCCGAGGCTCGGTGTCTATTGGCCTGGGGAAGCCTGCTATGAAGCGGGTGAAACGTCCCCTGAGACTGGGTCTGCTCTTGCTTTTTGCTCACATTAGCAGAGTAAATTCAGTTTACTTTCAGTTGGAAGCACCTTCTTCTTTTAAAGAAAGAAAAAAAGAAAAAATAATAATAAAATATGTATTCAATTTCAGCTTCGGTCAAACTTTGAAGTGGATTATCGTCGCTTGCCTCACCACGCTGGAAATTTCTTGTATCGTGATCTGCAGACTTTTATTCTTCTGAGATATCAAGCTGCCATGTTCCATGTCACAGCTTGAAACAAGCCAGCCAGCCATCAGAAAAGGCACATTGATCAGTCGGCCCCATCTGATAATAAAAATACTTTTCCGATTCAATTAATATCAGTCTTGAGATTGGTCCTCCCTCCGAACGCTGGAGAGCACACCATTTGTACAGAACTTTGGCCAGCTGTGCCATTTTTGGCTTGTGTGGAGTATGGTGGCTTGGACCTTGCTTTGCCAGTCTCTGACTTGGTGTAAAATTCCAGTAACTTATCCTTTTGGGCTTTGATGTCGGAGATGGTTGACGATCTGATGTACTCGCACATCAACGCATTTTTATTTTCTCCCTTCTCCAGTCTCCTGCACATGTCAATCTTCTGGTTGATTGTGAGAACCGAACTTTTTCTTCTCCCCGAGTTTTCACTTACATGTTCTACCCAAGATTTGCGATCTTGTGATTGGTTGTTGGGGAGAGAGAGAGAGAGAGAGAGAGAGAGAGAGAGAGAGAGAGAGAGAGAGAGAGAGAGAGAG
>BROF01006308.1:8494-42542 GCA_024346535.1 Eptatretus burgeri
ACACAAATGTTCCCCAAGCTTTGGGGATATCAGGGTGTTCAAGAATCATTGATAAGTTACATGGTCTGGCAGCTACATTAGCTTGAGAAAAAATCTTTTTTGAAATACTTCTCTTGATCCGCTTCGTTTTAGTCGTGATGGGGAATGCAGGTTTTAAATTTCAACCTCATCAGATGCATGTTCTGGCAGCCGGAATTATTTAATTTTTTGATCTGGGTTGTTTCATATAATTATATATATATATATATATAATTTATATATATATATATATATATATTAATAAGGCTCACTTGGCTGTGCCTGAATGGGTTTGAGGGTAGAGTAGCAGCTGAAATATGAATCCTATCCAGATTCCTCTTGATGACTTCATCTTTACTTTTTGCTTGTTCGGGGTCCTTCTGATTACTCCAACGTAGGACTGCACCTATGTTATTTGGATTGAATCGAATTTATTTTAATCCCATTCTGATTTCAATCAAATAATAATAAGCGTCATGGGTCAGGGTCGATCAAAACGGGGTTGTATCAAAGCAGGACGTCTTGGTACCCGGTCGTCACTGCCAGCAGTTATAAAGTGTCAGTTCTAATTATGTCTCATATTAATTACGTAACACACCAGTACACAAATGCCACACAAAAAATAATCCTGGTGAGCATCTGCAATGCCTGATTGCTCTTTTTCTTGTTTGCCATTGGCAGACCATGTGACCAATCAAACCAAAATTTCATTTTCAAGTTCGTATAGTGGTGTCGATGACATAAGAAATGTTTCATGATCATTGGAAAAATTGTTTTTTCTACCTCGACGTGGCTGGCAAACCGTTTCACCGATGACGTCATCTTGTACAATTTTTTTTTTTCACCATGGGTCGTCAATCATAACCTGACAAGAATCGAGTCCATAGCATTTGTGGTTTCAGAGAAGATGTTTTTTTTTAAAGTTTTTGATTCAATCCAAGCTGGTTGCCATGGTGATTGAAAAATCAAAACTCCGAAACAATATGCATCAGTTCCCATTCGCCCCAACACTCCTGTGAGGTTTCAATTTGATCGGAGCAGCGGTGCCGACACTACAGCTTCTACAAAAAATTGGCAGAAAGAATAATAATAAGAATGAAAATACCGATAACAATAGGAGATCAAGCATTTGTGTGCATGGTCCCCCAATGAAGGCACAAATCCAATGATTGTGTTAGATAAAGAGGGGGAGGTGTGGGTTGTGGAGGGGTCATCCGTTCTTGGAGTAGTAAGAAAGGGGCATATCCTGGGGGTCCAGAAATCAAGTGAGTGGGTATATAATCTCCCAGATGCTGTGATCACGAAGCCACAAAGCGTGTGGTCCAGGACCCGCTTATTGACTCTGCAAGCTTTGGGATTTTAGATGTTCTTTGATGCACTCTGAGCATCGACTAACCACATTGGCTACATGTTGGGAGAGCAAAGAAATCATTTTATATTTTCATTGCAAAAGAAATTTTATTTTCCTTTTTATTGTAAATTTGCACATGATTGAATTGTGAGCTGCAGCTTTGTCAACTTAAAGGAACACCAGTTACTCAACAATCCTCGTCAACAATTACTCGGAATAAAGTTATTAATGTCTGGAGTGCTTGCCTGGAAGCGCTACAACACAAAATCAAGTGTGGTTTGCAAATATGGGCCTCACCCAATCAGTGAACTTTCACAACCCTGATTTCTCCCAATGGCTCGTCCTCCCTTGAGGACTTGGTAATGATGAATTTTCCTACAAATGTAATCCACGAGTCTCCTGTTCCTCTTCTGCCCCAATAGGTTCCTCTGATCATGTCCTTAAATGAGTCAATATCTCCCTGGCTATAGTCAGAGTGCCATAGAGTCTGGCAGTTCACTCAAGCTGATTGGAAGGGACTGCAAGCTGCCCTTTCATGTCAAGACTGGTCCTTCATGTTCGCCTCTCCTGACATTAACACTGCCTGGGAATCCATCCACACAAGCTTGCTTTCCATTACGTACATATTTATACCATCTTGTCTGCAGTTATTATACCTATCCTCTCACCTCTGGTGCACAGAATATTGTGGTGAGGCGGTTGCCTTCAAACGTCTTGCCTTTTCTTCCTGGATGGCAAATCCGACCAAACGCAACCTCAGGTCATTCCACAAAGCCCAGAACAAGTGTGTCTACTATTTGGAGAGCCAGAAAACAACATCTGTCCAACCTGAAGATGGAACTGACAAACTTGTCTCCCTCCTCTAAAACTTTGTGGCACCTTATTAAGTCTGTCTCTGGAGTATGCATTCCGTCTCTTCAAATGGCACCCCAGCTGCCTCCGTTCATGAGAAATGAATGCCTCGATTCTGTGTTTGATTACAAATCTTGTGTCCCCAACTCCTCACTCTCTATACCCACCATATGCAGTCACAATCAACTGCTCCTGGACTCTGTGGTATTTGAATCTGAGAAGGTGGAGCAGTTTTTGGCAACTACTGACTCCGTTTCGGCAACTGGACCGGACGGCATCAGCACACGTGTCCGACAAACCTGCTCTGCTACTCTTGTACATCCCCTCTCTGCCCTTTTCACCCTGTCATTTACCATCAGTCATCTTCCATCTGCTTTGAAAGCAGCCAACATCACAGCATTACATTACAAAAGTGCAAAAACAGATCCTCTCAATGACAGACCAATTAACTTACTTACAATCATCATCAGCATTGTCATGGAATCCATTATCGCAGTTGATATGAAATCCTTCCTTTACTCAAACGGCCTCATCTCAGATCACAAATTTGGATTCAGACCAAGTCACTCCACCTTGGAGATGCTGCTCTTCCTCTTCCAACAAGGCATGGATGCCCTCAATATCAGACATGAGATCACGGCTGTCTCTCTGTATATATCCCGAGCTGGTGATGCAGTCTGGCATCCCTCCTTGCTCTACAAACTCTCTGTTGTTGACATCCAAGGCCAACTCCACACATGGTTTACTAACTTCCTCTACTCTCATAGTCAGCGTGTAGCACTCAATGGAATTCTTTCATCTCCTCTCCCTGTCAAGACTGGTGTCCCAAGACAGTGTTCTCGGCCCATTCCTATTCCTGATCTTCATCAGTCATCTCTGAAAAACCCTCTTATACCCTCTTTATCTATTTGTTGATGACTCCACCCTGTGCCATGACACCCCTCATCCTTTCGACAGGCAGTAGCCTCTTCCCACTCTTCAGACCTTGTAAAAATCACAAGCTGGTCAAACACTTGGAATATGTCTTTCAACCCTGACAAATTTTACACCCTCACTTTGTCTGATTACACCGTATTGGACACACCCTCCCATCTGCTTTCTTAGCAATCCTCTTGAGGATGTTCAGTCACTCAAACTCTTGGGTCTCACAATCAGCCATGATCTTTCTTTGGCAAACCACTTTTCAAAGATGGCTTCCAAAACCAGGCACCAACTGAGCATCCTTCATCATACAAGGTCTTTCCTTTCCTTTGGCCAACTTGAAGGCCTTCATTTGCAGCTTAATGGAGTACTGATCTCCCTTTTGGGTCCTGCCTCACGTCTTGTCATTCTTGATGCCATGGAATGCAAGGTCCTCAAAATCATTGGGATCTCCCATGATGAAGCTGAGTTGCTGGGCTTGTTGCTTTCACATTGCAGACAGGTCAATGACATCTCCTTATTCAACTTCCTTTTTGGTCTTGCACCCTCTCTTGGTTCTGTCACTCCCAGGTTTCTGCAGGGCACACACGGTTTGCCAGTAATCATCTTCTTGTTCACCTCCCAAAATGCAGCCTCACTCCTCACCTCCACTCATTTTATGTTCCTTTTTTCTCTCGTCTGTGGAACCAACTTCCTCAGTCTTTTCAGTCCCATTCTTCCCTCCAGGTTTTCAAGCCAACTGTTCATCCTCCATCCATACTCAGGATCTCCTCGACCCCTCATGACACCATTCCCAAGCACTTCCTTTTTCCAGTTTATTGGGATATTCCCCCTCTCCCTGACCTCGTTTTGTTTGTAAGTTGTTGGTTTGTTTGTTTCCTCTGCCTCCCAAGGTGGACAGACATTATGTTTTCACCCCTGTCTGTTTGCCTGTCTGTCTTTGCCTGTGACCAGGATATCTCAATAAGTTATGCAGAGATTCAGACGAAACTTGGTGGACAGGTTGGGTGTGTGACAAGGACGAATTGATTTGATTTTGGTGTAGGTTTGAATCCAGATCCAGACACGAGAATTTTTGTGATTATTCACCATTGAGGGATGAGGCCAAAAACTATGTACTGCATGATATTTCAAAAAGATGTGGACGACTTATGACAAAACTAGGTGGATGAGTTTGTTCGGTGACAAGAACAAGCCGATTCGATTTTGGTTCTGGTCCGGATTCAGATCCGACCTGTCAGTGGCATACAAAATGTAAACTGTTCAGCCTGGCGGAGGTATGCGCTCTGCCAAGTGCCATTACAGTTCAGCTTTTGTGCAGCTTATTCACCGCCATGTGTCCTTCTCCTCCTCCACTTGATCTCACTCTCAGTACTATTGTGCTGTTAGTGTTCCCCCTTGCCATTTTGTTACCTTCTATTCTGCTCCTGCTCTTCCACGAGCCTCGATCATGTACGTAATTAAAAAAAGATTTTTTTTTTTTGCCTTTTGGTGATTTGATCGCGTATTTTTTTTTCACTCCCCCCAACAAAAATGGGGTCAAGACCCTCCAGGAGCCCCCCCTCTAAATCCGGCCCTGTTAGATAATCAGGATTTACATTGTAGAAGAGACAGCTTATGATGTGATTAAGCCAACTGTCACCTTTACAATCATGTACTAAGATGCAAAAAAAAATTCACATTTAGAAACAGTACAACATATAAATGCAGTATTCTGAAGATGAGATGGGATAAATCTGTGCATGAGGGAGAGCAAGTTAGTTTGAAGGAATTCCCAGGATGAGTTGATGTCGGAGAAAGCAGCGATGGGAGACCAGTCTATAAGTTTGATGGCTGCTTGGAGACCCTGCCAGTCGGTTTGAGTGAAATGCCAGACTCGACGGCGGTGAGGTGGTTCTCTGATAACAGCCAGAGAGATGTCCACTTTGACAAGGACGGGGTCAGAAGAACCGATGGGAGTGGAGGAAGAACAGCAGATATTTTCAGGGAAATTTGTCAAAATCAGATCCAGGAGAGATGGAGTACCATTAGTTGAGATCCGGGTCGGGAAATTCACAGAATGAGTCAGTCCCAATGAGTCGCATAAGTGTTTTGCTGAAGTGCCATGACAGGGGAGAGAGGTGACATGACAGATGACATCTCTCTCACATGTTAAGTGAGCTATGTTCATCTCTCATGAGCTATGTTCATCGATGGTGAGCTATGTTCATATATTGTGAGTTATGTGAGCTGTGTTCATTGATGGAGAACTATGTGAGCTGTGTTCCTCTATGGTGAGCTATCTTCTTCTGTAGTGACTTATGTGAGCTATGTTCATCTATGGAGAGTTATGTTCATGTATGGTGACCTATGTTCATCAATGGTGAGCTATGTTATTCTGTAGTTTTTCCCATGTGACTTATGTGAGCTACATTCATCTATGCTGAGCAATGTTCATCTGTAATGACTTGTATGAGCTTATACTTATGTGAGCTGTGTTTCTCTGTGGTGAGCTATGTGAGCTATGTTCATCAATGGTGAGCTATCTTCTTCTGTCGTGAGGTATGTGAGCTATCTTCATCTGCAGTGAGTTATGTGAGCGATGTTCCACTGTGGTGAGTTATGTGAGCTGCGTTCATCTATGGTGAGCTATGTTCAGCTGTAATGACTTATGTCAGATATGTTCATATGTAGTGAGTTATGTGAGCTATATTCATTGATGGTGAGCGATGTTCATCTGCAGTGAGTTATGTTCATCTAAAGCTAGCTATGTTCATCTGTAGTGAGCTATGTTAACCTCAGGTGAGCTGTGTTCTTCTGTAGTGAGTTGTGTGAGCTAGGTTCATCCATGATGAGCTATGTTCATCTGCAGTGTTATGCGAGCTGTGTTCTTCTGTCGTGAGTCATGTGACCTGTGTTCATGTGTGGTGAATTATGTAAGCTATGTTCATCTCTTGTGAGCTATCTTCATCTCTCGTATCCTATGGTGAGTCATGTTCTTCTGCAGTGACTTATGTGATCTGTGTTAATCTATGGGAAGATATATTCATCTTCAGTGAGTTATGTGAGCTATGTTCATCTATGGTGACCTGTGTTTATAGGTGGTGAGCTATGTTCTTCTGTGGTGAGTTATGTGAGCTATATTAATCTAATGAGCTATCTTCATCTCTGTTGAGCTGTGTTCATCTGCAGTGCGTTATGTGAGCTATGTTCCTCTGTGGTGAGTTAAGTGAGTTTTGTTCATCTATGTGAGCAACATTAATCTGTAGTGAGCTATGTTCATCTATGGTGAGCTATATTCATCTCCAGTGAGTTATGTGAACTATGTTAATCTATGGTGAGTCATGTTCTTCTGTAGTGACTTATGTGATCTGTGTTAATCTATGGGAAGATATATTCAGCTTCAGTGAGTTATGTGAGCTATGTTCATCTATGGTGACCTGTGTTTATAAGTGGTGAGCTATGTTGTTCTGTGGTGAGTTATGTGAGCTATATTAATCTGTAATGAGCTATGTTCATCTATGGTGACATATATTCATCTGCAGTGAGTTATGTGAGCTATGTTTGTCTCTGGTGAGCTATGTTCATCTATGGTGAGGTATATTCATCTGTAGTGAGTTATGTGAGCTATGTTCATCTCTGTTGAGCCATTTTCTTCTGTAGTGAGTTGTGTGAGCTGTGTTCTTCCATTGTGAGTGAGGTTCATCTGTAGTGAGTTGTGTGAGCTATGTTACTCTGTGGTGACTCATGTGAGCAGTGTTCATCTGTTGTGAGTTATGTGAGCAATGTTCATCTATGGTGAGCTGTTCATTTGTCATGATTAATGTGAGCTATGTTCATCTCTGGTGAACTATGTTCTTCTGAAGTGAGTTATGTGAGCTACATTCATTTCTGGTGAGCTATGTTCAATTGTTGCGAGTAATGTGAGCTTTGTTCATCTATGGTGAGCCATGTTCATCTGTCGTGAGCTATGTTAATCTCTGGTGAGCTGTATTATTCTGGTGTGAGTTATGTGAGCTATGTTCCTCTTTGCTGAGTCATGTGAGATATGTTCATCTATGGTGAGCTTTGTGAGCTAGATGTTCATCTGTCGTGACTTGTATGACCTGTGTTAATCTCTGGTGAGCTATGTTCATCTATGGTGAGCTATGTTCTTCTGCAGTGAATTATGTGAGCTGTGTTCATCTATGGTGAGCTATGTTAATCTGTAGTGAGTTATGTGATCTATGTTCCTCTTTGTTTTGTCATGTGAGATATCTTCATCTATGCTGAGTTATGTGAGCTGTGTTCATCTATGGTGAGCTTTGTGAGCTGTGTTCATCTGTAGTGAGTTATGTGAGCTATGTTCCTCTGTGGTGTGTTATGTGAGTTATGTTTATCTATGGTGAGCTTTGTGAGCAACATTAATCTGTAGTAAGCTGTGTTCATCTATGGTGAGCTATATTCATCTGCAGTGAGTTATGTGATCTATGTTCATCTCTGGTGAGCTATGTTCATCTGTGGTGTCCTATGGTGAGCCATGTTCATCAGTAGTGAGTTATGTGAGATATGTTAATCTATGGTGAGCCATGTTATTCTGTGGTGACTTATGTGAGCTATGTTAATGTATGATGACATATGTTCACCTGCAGTGAGCCATGTTCATCTATGGTGACCTGTTTTCATAAGTGGTGAGCTATGTTCATCTATGGTGAGCTATGTGAGCTATATTCATCTGTTGTGAGCTATGTTCATCTATGGTGAGCTGTATTCATCTGTAGCAAGTTATGTGAGCTATGTTTGTCTCTGGTGAGCTTTGTTTATCTGTAGCGAGTTATGTGATCTATGTTATTCTGTAGTGAGTTGTGTCATCATTTTGTTCCATGGTGAGTGATGTTCATCAGTAGTGAGTTGTGTGAGCTATGTTCCTCTGCGGTGAGTTATGTGAGCTGTGCTCCTCTATGGTGAGCTATGTTCATCTGGAGTGGGTTATGTCAGCTATGTTCATCTGTAGTGAGCTATGTTCTATGTCCAGCGATGTTCATCTGTAGTGAGCTATGTTCTACGTATGTTCTATATCTAGCTATGTTCATCTGTGGTGAGTTCTGTTCATCTGTAGTGAGCTATGTTCTACGTATGTTCTATTTCTCGCTATGTTCATCTGTGGTGAGTTATGTTCATTTGTAGTGAGCTATGTTCTACATAACTATGTTCTATGTCCAGCGATGTTCATCTGTGGTGAGTTATGTTCATCTGTAGTGAGCTATGTTCCACGTATGTTCTATGTCACTTGCGCTTCAAGAATTTCAACCAGCTGTGACTTCTGACATGTTTGAAGCTTGCCGCTATCACTGAGAGATGCAGGGTCTGACTGATTCTCATGCTTGAAGAATTCTTTCAAGTCACACTGCCTGTTCTGGCATGAGATGAACCGTCATGAGAACAGCTGACAGTCGTCTTTCAGGACTTTCTCCTTAGAACTTCCACCAGCTTGCTCTTGTTTGAAGAAAGAAACAATGTTTTTCTTGATTTGGATGATAGAAAGGACATTCACCTTCATTCTGTAGCCCCTCCATGGATGAATGAACTGCTCTTTGCCCTGCTGGTGATGTGTAGCTACCATTTTGGCTAGAGTTGGGTCTGCAATGTTCTTCATGTCTAGTACCAGTAGGTCGGCTGATTCTTCTTGGAATGGGTTTCCCATCTCCTGTATTACTGCAGAGAGTGCTTTCACCTTTTCAAAGAAAGATTTCTGGGCACTCAGTGTCTGCTCATGGTGTCTGCTGTTGTTGGTTGCATCATTCATACCAGACATGGCCTCGTATCCAGCGACTAGACGACTCACTTCGGGTCCAGTGACCATCCACCTACAAAGTGCTGCCGGGTCTTCTGTCAACCCAATTGCTCCTCCGTCACCTTTGATGGCTGCATTATTTTGCTCGTGGGCTTGGTCGATTGCCAGGGCAGAGAATTCTCTTCTAGACTTATGGATAACGAAGTTCCCTTTGTGAAACTCCCTGGCTACATCTGGATGTTGTTGCTCAAGCGACATCACATCTCGGAGGTGAACTGGGATCCATCGCGCATAGTTGACATTGTTATTCACAAAGAAGTTAGGCGGCAGTTCTGAAAGTGCTTCACGGTGCAGGTTGAAGTCTCCTTCTCTGAATGAGTGGATCAGGGTGAATATGGTGAGCTCCATGTCCAGCACCAGACTCCAGAACTGGAACTGTGGACTCTCTTGCCTCCGTTGTTCACACCAATCTTCAAATGTTAGATCTGATATGTTAGACTCTACTGCCCTCATCACTAGCACCTGCAGGGATTGATCTTTTTCAGCTCTGTGTAACTTTGTGTTGTTAAATAGAAGCCTGCAACTCTCATGATATCGTGCCTTGTTTTGTCTCAAGGTTTCCTCTATCCCACCGCCTTCGTCAAGTCTTGCAGGGTCTAGCTTGATTGTTAGTGCATTGAGTGAGTGAAACAGAGGAATATTCCTTGCCAAGTTCATGTACCCATCATCTCCTTTTTTGGCAGGATTGGCCTGAGGGGACTTTTGATCTTCTTTCTTAACCTCCTGACATAGGCAACACTTGGTCCAGACAGTGTTCCATGATTTACCAGTAGAACTCACGTCCATGGCCAGTATGACGTTCAGGGTCGAGGGTTTATCCTTTTACCACCCTGTACATGTATAATGGACACTTTCCTGTATGGGATACAACTAGGTTCATGCATCTGCCATACACCTAGTCCGATCGTTCATCCAGTGTCATAAGTCCCGTGCGATCTGTACACTATCCAGATAACTAAAACCCTGTTATCCTTGGCTCGGCTCTCCCGCACTGGCACGTTCTGTCGATTCAGGTGCGGCTGCCTAACTGATACAGGGTTGATTAGGCAACATTTGGGACACTAGTAAGTTGTTGCAGTATGATGCCAACAATGATGCCAACATACAATTCCTGCTAATAGCTGACACTGAACCCCATGCTGAGTTTCACAGCAGTGATGTCACCAATGTGCCTTGGTAATGCCCGACAATCACTCCTTCAAGAAATTCTTACTTGGCGATGAACTGGAAATGTTGATTAAAGGACTGGTAAGTGGCCTGGATTCAATCAGCACATCTGTTTCATCAACTTCGTTCACTTCGAAAATTTGGAGCTAGATGTACTCCATCATAGTGCTGTGGTATGGCTGGAAAAAAAATAGGTAACCCCTCCCCAGGGTAGAACAAAGCACAACCATATTTTTTGGTTTATTAGGATGTCTGAAGTAGGAAATGAATGGTTGTGAAAAAATATATTGGGGATAGCATGTATTTTTGGTGGAATTTGTAATTGTAGTGCCTGAAATTTTTGTGTGTTTCAGAAAATCATAAAAATCATAAAAATGACTGTTAAATCTTCAATTATCAACCAATTTTCATAATTAAAATGTCATTTTGTACAGAATCAAGAGTATGTTGCTTTCAGATCATCTCAGTAGCTAAATCTGAATCATTAAGTTTTCAAAACTGAAAAAAATGTGATTTTACTGACTAATTTTATTCCGAAATGCTATCTTACATTTTGTTGTATACAAATATTTTTTGCTTTAACACTGAAACTAGCAAATATATTTAACAAAACATTCTGCATAAAATGGTCCTGAATATGAAATTCACAAAGAGATTTAATCAAAATCATCACTGTCCAAGTCACTCTTCTCATCTGCAGCAACAGAGGCTTCATGTTTGTTGTCACATTCTATACCGAGACATGAACAGAAGTCAGTGCAAGGCAATCTTAATGCCAAACAGTGGCACTTCTCTGAAGTCTTGCATTCAGCATCCATACAGTACATGTGAGTTAGGCCTCGGACTTCAATGGGTGCAGCCTCTTTCACATCGTAAACAGGTTGCATGGAAGATGTGTCCTCATCCCATCTCCAGCCATTACCAATTGGGCTCAACTGTTGTGGTTTCGAAACTTCACATTGCATCCATATAGTTAACTGGTACTTGTCATGCAACACATGTTGAAGGAAAGCATCCTCAGTTGGAGGAAATGCTGATGCAGGTTTGTCACTCTTGCAAGCAAATTCATACCGTAACTCATCTAAGGTTGTACATAAGTTGCGATTGGATTTCTTTTTGTTTCCATACAATGCTAATGTGTACCGACGAGCATCCTGCAGGTTTTCTGTCAAATCGGGAGTTGTGCCTAGGATGCTCAAAGCAGGAAGATCCTCTGCATATTGAACTAGCTTCCTGAAGGCTGTAAACTTGCCAATCTTGTAGAGACTACTGGTGCTATCACATGCAGTAAGGGCGTGTGCAGATGGTAAGGCATGTGCTACATTTTCTCCTACATTTTGGCAGATACTGAAAAGTAGGTTCTGGTAACCTACGGTAAGGCTGCGAGTACGTAGGATAACAGTGAACAGCGGATCCAAGAAAATACCGCGATCAAACGGTTTGGATGAGACGAGAATATCGAAGTTCCTTTCAGCGCAATGTTTATTAATATAACGACACAAATAACGAAAATCTCTCTCAGCGAGCAAAGACAAAATGGTGAAGGTTCACTCACACCAACCAACAAGAAACCGGAAGTTCTCTCTATATCCAGTGGGAAAATGCCAAGAAAGCAAGAATTACAGACTTTCACTACACTAACATGGTATTCATAGATTGCATGAAACATTCATGGGAACAACAGTACCAAACGTTCATACATATGGTGAAACAGCAAAGACTTTCTAACAGATAATATGAACCGGTATAAATCTTTCCCTATTTGTTCTTTGTCCAGTGTGTCCAGAATGCATGTATGTTAACTTTGGCAGTTTGCCTTCATTTAGATAGTAAATCAGCAAGACTAGGACATCTGAATCATCTGACTTCACTATCAGCCTTTAATGAGATGATGCTTGGTCAATGACATGAAGAAGCATTCGAGTGTCTGCTTCTTCTTGTGTGCTGAAAAGCCGGAGAAGATTTCTTTTTCCATTTGAGTCAATGGTTACAACTCTCTCAGCTTCTGGAAATCCACCCGCAAGCGTTATACTCTGGCCATTGATCAGTCCAGGTGGGTCATCTAGTAATGACTGTGATATGAATGCTGCAAGGTTTGCCTTGTTAGCAGAATTCTTTAGGAAATTCCTGTAATGTGGCACAACTCTGTCTGGAGCAATTACATGACTTGCAACTGCAGAAGTGCCACCTCTGCGTTGTCTTTCTTGATATTTGACAGAATGGGGGACATCATAACGATCAAACACAAGGACTACAGACTTGATGTTCCATGAATTATTGAGCAGGGCAACAATTTTGCGTAAGATAAGCTGTGCAATATCCCTGAAAGTGTTGAACTGTGTTTCATGTATCCATTGGAGAAGTGCCATCCCATCATATATGTAAATCCCTTGACCATCAAATGGTGGATGCTCAAGGATTTCTCTGTTGTTGACTCCAGTTTACTGGCTAGATCTGCTTTAACACACTTCCTCATGTTGCCATCATCATAGAACAAGGCAGGTGGGATGACTGCAAGCTCATGCTGTAAGACTGTTTCCATGTTCACATTTCGCTGTTTTGACACAGCCAGAAACCTTCTAAATAACACTTCTGAATCAATCAACTTCTTGGTGTCCTTATCTATGTTAATGGACTTCTTCATGTCCGCAAAGGTCACAATCTTCTTTCGTGTTTCTGGATCCCAGAATGAAACAGACTTAGATACTGGTGCCAGCCTCTTTTCCATGAACTCTGTGTGCTTTTGACGACCCTCGTCAAGAAATCCAGTGAGACTTGGCTAGTTCTGGGGACGCAACCTGACCTGTGATGATGTTTACCAGTTCTGAAGGCACAGTCTCTATATCAAATGGGTTCTGACTGTTGGTAATCACATTAACCACATTCTGCACATCAGATTCATCCCTTGCTTTCCGGCTCTTTCCCAGTTCTTCCTGTGTTCTCTTTCTCTCCGTCTTGTCATGGCATAGCACTTGAAAGGCATTGGCATATTCACTTCTGATATGTCTGGTCATCAACCAACAGGTCATCACTCCCTTCCGAAGTGTAAGGCCAATAATGTCACCTTCACTTTTGCCTTCTTGGTTAATTGTTTGCTCTAGTGCTTGGTCGGTGCTGACAGCATTAAATCAGTACTTGTCAGACCTTCTGACGACTAGGCCACCTTCACACATATGCCGATAGACGTCTGGATGTTTCACCTCAAGACGTTTCATATCTGCCACATACGTCAGGACATACTTTGCATAATTGTGCCTTCCTGCAGCCCTAAACCAAACAATTGCTTCACACATCGCATTTAAATGAAGTTCCCTCAAGCCTTCCTTCTCTGCTCTGAGTAGACGCAACAAGACTTGAGCACCCGCCATAAAATCAGCCCAATATGTGAATGTAGCTGATTCTTCTCTACCAACAGCTAAGAATTCTGCAATAACTTCTGCAACCTCTGGCAACTGACTGTTCATCAGTTCTCTGGCAATATCAATTGTAATTGACAATTGCATTGTCTTTGACACCACATGCATGTTGTAGATCAAAGAACTTCTCTTCATTGTCAGTATTGCGAAGCGATCGACCAGATTGTTCTAATCACATAACCATTGAACTGAAGAAAGTTCTGAAGAGTGCCTCATGCACAATTTTGATGCCCCGTATGCCACGTGATACTTGTGTACCCTGCAACATTTGTCTTGCTGTTGCCTCAGCATACACAGATGACTCGGTTAGTAAAGCCATAAGACCACCATCACCGAACAGTTTGCCGAAACTAGCAAGTAAAGCCATTGTTGTATGCATCCCACCAACACGCATCGTCACCTTTCCATCTAAATATGCTGGTTTGTTCCATAGGATCTCCTGTGCCTTGCTATATATAGCCATATCAGCAGTTACCAAGATGTGATTTTGTCCAATATGTTTAGATACATCAACGAGTTTGCATATGATAGTGTAAATGGTTGAGAGGTCTGATGGAGGAGCTCTTAGGAAGGGCATGTATCTAACAGTCGTCACTGGCATGGTCTTCTCACAGATGATGGAGTTAAACCCAGTCCAGGCTGTTATTGACTGTTCTGCATCTCGTTCCTGTAGACGAGCTAGTTGCCATAGGAGGTCTTTCTGATTTGCTTCTCTGTAACTGTCCGCATTCTGGCGAACATCGGTAACTGTTACGTGGGCCTCTGATGGCTCAGGTCTGCGTGCAGGTTTTACATACCTAAAAACAGTAAAGCCAAGCATGCAACCCACCACCATATTCTACAAGATCACTAGATGTGAGGAAAGCATTACATTCATTACTACATGAAATGATAAATACATTAGTAGAGCAAACCAACACCTTACACTACTTGGTTAAATAGCATTAAGAAAAGCATTGCACTAACACAATCTAAGATTATGTCACTCTATTGTTATAATAACCAAGCAAAATGATGTAAATGTAGCACCCCCAGCAACACTCTTCTGGATGCTTATGGATGAATTACATATTGTTACCTCCATATGTCATCATCAAGTGTTAGTGCATCGGCAGAAGAGAGTGACTTTTCCTTGACTCGTTTAACTTGACATTTTGAAGCATATATCGGGCAGCGCTTGTACAGGACTGCAGCAATAGCATGGGTTGTGGATTTGCCGCCAAGGGTCTCTTCATTTTCGTCAAAATTATCAATGGCAGCATCCACCATAACAAGGTCATTCACACTTTGAAGTCCACTAGGAATGTACATGTCTGTCCCTTTTTTGTCAAGTGCAACTGACGTAAGAAACCTCCATACTTCATCGTAGGACACAGAGTAGCCCAAGTCATGAAGATGATCAACCAGTTTCTTACTCCCAAACAAATAATGCACAGAGATTCCTAAACCAAGACCTATTGGTGTCCGTATTCGCCGACTCTGAGCAATGATATTTTGGCATACAGCAATGATCTTCAGCTCCCAAGTTTGAGAGTCACCATTGGCAAAGCAATATACAGAGTCAAATGCTTGTTTGCTCACACACCATGATGAAAAATCATACAGATAATCATGGCACAAATTTTTCAAACTCCTCTAGCTCCAGATCAAAACTAGATATGTAGTTGTCACTGTCAGTTATATTACTCATATGGCTTCTCAGGATTGCTGCTGCCATATGCAAGATCTGATATTCATCAAGCTGATCTTTTGCTGAATGTAAATCAGAAAACTCAATGTATTCATCAGTTTCCATGTGTGATGCTTGTTGGAATGCATCACCAATTGTCATGTTGTCTGAACAGACCAAGTCTGATTGTCCACGGCGTTGCACGAAGATTAGTCTGTTTCCATAATAATTTTTTAGCTTTGTCTTTAACTTCCAGGACGAATATTGTTGTGCATCAGTCACCCCTATGTCAACCAATGCTTGGACATACTTTTCTTTCAGGAGAGAGAGGCTTGTCACGGTCAATTTTTGGGATAGCACTGATTTCTCAAGCTCATTCTGAACAACGTGGAATTAAATGCTTTCTTGTGACAAGTCTGTTCTTTGTCAGATGTGGCTGCCTTCGAACATGCTGCTTCAGTGTTGCGATCACTGACATAATGTCCATAACAACTCCGATGATACTTTGCATCAAAGGCAAAGAGGTCTGAATGTGTAAGCATTCGAGTATGAATCTCTTCATCATTTCGTTTGGCGGCTGCTTCCAGAACTCTCTGTCTGGTGGATTTGCCACTTCCAGTTGTAATTGGAGTCAATTTTTCTGATTTCTTGTCTCCTTTGCCACAAACAAAACATTGAGTATGGATATTGAAATTGGAGGAATGTGATCTACTGCTTTTCCGCAATGAGGGACTGCTTGTAGATGGACCTGTGGCATCCTTCAGACATGTAATTGTTAGAGGAACTTGTATATTTTGTGCGGCAAAGTTTGTGGAAGCTCACATGAATCTCGCTGGAGAGAATTTGGTCTTCTAAGGGTGAAAATAATTCATAGACATCATTTTTGCATTTCTTACATACATTCATGATAGTCCTAAAGCCATCTTGGGTTGGATTCTTGACAACAGTACCTCCTTTTGTCAGGGATTTGAAGCACATTATACATTGTTTAGTGTTCAAACGAGGTTTCTTATCGGGAGGTTCACCATCCATTATGCTTTTCTTGTACTGCATTCAATGATGAAAGTTTCTCTGCCCTACAAAAAACAAAGAAGGAATGGTAAAATAACAGGGACTTAAAACATGTTCCTCAGAATTGGATTTGACACATACACACTCTTATATTTTTTTAGGCAAAACAATACTGTCACAACCTAATTATGTACTGCCCTTTCAGATTTACTACAAAATGACACCTTATTTGTGCAAATCGGTTGAAAATTGCAGGTTTAACCGTCATTTTCGTGATTTCGCAACATTCGCCAAATTATTGGAGACTACTAACACAAATCATGACCAAAATACATGCTATCCCCAATATATTTTTTCACAACCATCCATTTTCTACTTCAGACATCCCAATAAACCAAAAGATTATGGTTGTGGTTTGTTCTACCTTGGGGAGGGGTTACCCTGCTTTTTAGGGCCCTTATGGGGAATGGCCACAGCACTATCACACGCAGAGACCTTCTGTGTGCTACCCTCATTTAGTTTAGCCCACGAGCCAACGCGGTTTACCAGGGTGTGGCCGATGCCATGCACTAGCAACTTCTTGGAGCCATAGATGAGAGTTGGGGCAGTGATGAGGACCAGTGCCAGTAGTTCATCCAAGGGATGTGGCTGACTGCTGAAACAAAGGTACTACCTCTAACCCTACACCCCTACACCCCATGCATAAGTAGCTACTACTACATACATGTTAAGTCATGCAAACATATGAAAATCATAAACAAATGTGCAAAATTAGAAAAAGTGTGTCAGGGGGCTTTAAAAACAGGAAAATCCACTCCTGCAGGCTTGAAAACATAGGAATCCACACTTAGATCATGCAAATCGGACAACTACATATACTTCTAAGCAAAAAGTCAACTTCGGAAGGCTAACTTGGTGGCCATCTTGAAAAATGGCCGCCATCTTGGATTTTCAAATGGCCAATTGGGTAGATTTGATCAGAAAGCCCTGCAGAACAGAAATGCCAAATTTGATGCTTGTATCATAATTTGCACGATTTTTCTACTATCAACTACACTATGTATGGCATGATATTTCAAAAATATTTTGGGCCCGATATGTTCTCGTGGATCAGGTATTACGTGGCGGAGGTATGCGCTCTACCGAGTGCCCTTCTAGTCTGTTGTTACAGCCTGAATTGAAAATGGATTAAATCTAAATTTTTCATCACCGACCTACCCAAAATACTCCGTAATGACAAAGTGAAAACATGTTTTTTGATATTTTTACATATTAATTAAAAACAGAATGGTGAAATGTCTTGCATCACCAGTTGTGTTGAAAAACAAGGTAGCAAGTTATAGTATTGGAGTTAGAGTTTAATCTGTGCAAATAGACCACAAGGGTTTGAGAGATTTCTGGTTACTTCGGATATAGCACAGTAATCTAGAAACTTCAAGCAGTTTGTCAAAGGGTTGACATTTGTCAATGTTCTTTCTCTGTGGGTATATAAATAGGAAAACAGAGTAACTAGAAGGGCACTTGGTTGAGTGCTACCTCCGCCACGTAATGCCTGATCCACGACAACATACCGGGTCCAATACATTTTTGAAATATCATGCTAAACAAAACTTTATCGTTTTTGGCCCTATCTCTCAATGGTGAAGAACCACTTCAAAAATTCTAGTAGTCGGATCTGGATCCGGATCTTCACAAAATTCTAATCAGCTTGTCCTTGTCACGCACCCAACTTGTCCATTAAATTTCATCCAGATCTGTCCGCAACTTTTGAAATATCCTATACACAGGCAGACAGACAAACAGACAGAGAGGGTTGAAAACATAACCTCCTTCACCTTGGGTGGTGGAGATAGAGGGATAAGAAGAACAACTAGTAAAAAGTTCCTTTGTTGTGTACTGAGCATGCCACTTGCTGAGTCGAGTGTGCTACTTGTTTTACTTCAAAATAAACTTAAGGATGAAGTTCACCTGTCTCCCAATGTGGATCGAGTAAAGAACCTTGCGGGTTCGATCTTAAACCGGCAAAATCATATGGGGCGAGAGGCCTGTTGCGGCGTATACTCCTTCATCTCTCCTCTGTGGGACAAGGGTTTGGCACACGTTTCTGGAAGGCTGAGAGTCTTCTGTGGGTTAAATTGTTCTTAAGAAGAGGAGGTGAGGATGAGAACAGCATTCTCGTGAAGGTTGCTGTGAAGCCATCTTGACCTGAACCATGGTTGGTCCACGCCGTTGCGTTGAGATGAGCCGTGTCTTGAGCTGGTCGCCAACGGTGACGAGCTGTGCTGTGGTTTGTGGGATGGTTTACGGAAGGTGGAGCAAGTGATCAACACTTTTGAGAAATGAAGAAACAGCAGTACGTATGCTGTTATGAGTGTTTGGTGAAGTTGTGATTACAGCCCAATAATGGAAGTATCTGCTGATTTGAGGATGGAGAAGTAGATTCAATATTGTAAGAAATTTACAGCCAAAGGGAAAGGAACAGCAGTAGTTGCTCGTTGAATATCAGGCTCTGGAGAGGGAGCAAAGTCTCTTCGAAATGAATATCGAAAAAAACGATTAAAGAGGGATAATGAAAAGCTTGAGGCTGAAAATAAAAATGCTTTTAGCTGAAGAGAAGGCTAAAACGCTCAAAGTCAGGAGGGGGGGGGATAAAAACCTCGAGGCCAAAATGGAAACAAAAAGGCTTGATGCTGAAAGAGAGGACAACAGGCGAGAGGCTGAAAGAGTGGATAACAGGGTCTATGCTGAAAGGGTGGATAACAGGCGTGAGGCTGAAAGAGTGGATAACATTTGCGAGGGTGAAAGAGTGGATAACAGGCGCGAGGCTGAAAGGGTGGATAAGAGGTGTGAGGCTGAAAGGGTGGATAAGAGGTGTGAGGCTGAAAGGGTGGATAACAGGAAAGAGGATGAAAGGGAGGATAACATTTGCGAGGCTGAAAGAGTGGATAACAGGCGCGAGGCTGAAAGGGTGGATAACAGGTGTGAGGCTGAAAGGGTGGATAACAGGTGTGAGGCTGAAAGGGAGGATAACATTTTCGAGGGTGAAAGAGTGGATAACAGGCGCGAGGCTGAAAGGGTGGATAAGAGGTGTGAGGCTGAAAGGGTGGATAAGAGGTGTGAGGCTGAAAGGGTGGATAACAGGCAAGAGGATGAAAGGGAGGATAACATTTGCGAAGCTGAAAGAGTGGATAACAGGCGTGAGGCTGAAAGGGTGGATACTAGATGCGAGGCTGAAAGTGTGGCTAACAGGGTCTATGCTGAAAGGGTGGATAACAGGCGCGAGGCTAAATGAGTGGATAACAGGCGCGAGGCTGAAAGGGTGGATAACAGGCGTGAGGCTGAAAGAGTGGCTAACAGGGTCTATGCTGAAAGGGTGGATAACAGGTATGAGGCTGAAAGAGTGGATAACAGGCGCGGGCTGAAAGGGTGGATTACATGGTCTGTACTGAAAGGGTGGACAACAGGCACGAGGCTAAAATGCTGGACAACAGATGCGAAGCTGGAAGGGTGGACAACAGGCGCAAAGCTGAAAGAGTGGATTACATGGTCTGTGCTGAAAGGGTGGACAACAGGCACAAGGCTGAAAAAGTGGACAACAGGTGCGAGGCTGAAAGGGTGGACAACAGGCGCAAAGCTGAAAGGGTGGACAAGAGGGTTGATGCTGAAAGAGTGGATAACAGGCGCGAGGCTGAAAGAGTGGAGAACAGGCACAAGGCTGAAAGGGTGGACAACAGGCGCAAAGCTGAAAGGGTGGACAACAGGGTTGATGCTGAAACAGTGTGTAACAGGAGCGAGGCCGAAAGGTTGGACAACAGGTGCGAGGTTGGAAGGGTGGACAACAGGCGTGAAGCTGAAAGAGTGGATAACATGGTCTATGGTGAAATGGTGGACAACAGGCTCAAGGCTGAAATGGTGGACAACAGGTACGAGGCTGGAAGGGCGGATAACAGGTGTGAGGCTGAAAGGATGGATAATAGGGTCGGTGCTGAAGAGTGGGAAAAGGCATGAGACTGAAAGGGTGGACAACAGGTGTGAGGCTGAAAGGGTGGACAACAGGCACGAGGCTGAAAGGGTGGACAACAGGTGCGAGGCTGGAAGGGTGGACAACAGGCATGAGGCTGAAATGCTGCACAACAGGTGCGAGGCTGGAAGGGTAGACAACAGGCATGAAGCTGAAAGAGTGGATAACATGGTCTATTCTGAAATGGTGGACAACAGGTGCGAGGCTGGAAGGGTAGACAACAGGCGTGAAGCTGAAAGAGTGAATTGCATGGTCTGTCCTAAAGGGTGGACAACAGGCACGAGGCTGAAAAAGTGGACAACAGGTGCGAGGCTGAAAGGGTGGGCAATAGGCGCAAAGCTGAAAGGGTGGACAAGAGGGATGATGTTGAAAGAGTGGACAACAGGCATGAGGCTGAAAGAGTGGACAACAGGCACAAGGCTAAAAGGGTGGACAACAGGTGCAAAGCTAAAACAGTGGACAACAGGGTTGATGCTGCAAGAGTGGACAACAGGTGCGAGGTTGGAAGGGTGGACAACAGGCGTGAAGCTGAAAGAGTGGATAACATGGTCTATCGTGAAATGGTGGACAATGGGCACGAGGCTGGAAGGGCGGATAACAGGTGTGAGGCTGAAAGAGTGGATAATTGGGTCGATGCTGAAGAGTGGAAAAGGTGTGAGACTGAAAGAATGGACAAAATTTGCGAGGCTGGAAGGGTGGACAACAGGTGTGAGGCTGAAAGGGTGGATAACAGGCAAGAGGCTGAAAGGGTGGATAACATTTGCGAGGCTGAAAGAGTGGACAACAGGTGCGAGGCTGAAAGGGTGGACAACAGGGATGATGTTGAAAGAGTGGACAACAGGCATGAGTCTGAAAGACTGGACAACAGGCACAAGGCTGAAAGGGTGGACAACAGGGTTGATGCTGAAAGAGTTGGTAACAGGAACGAGGCTGGAAGGGTGGACAACAGGTGTGAGGTTGGAATGGTGTACAACAGACATGAAGCTGAAAGAGTGGATAACATGGTCTATTCTGAAATGGTGGACAACAGGCTCAAGGCTGATATGGTGGACAACAGGCACGAGGCTGGAAGGATGGATCATGGGTGTGAAGCTGAAAGAGTGGACAACAGGGGTGAGGCTGAAAGAGTGGATAACAGGGTCTATGCTGAAGAGTAGGAAAAGGCGCAAGACTGAAAGAGTGGACAACAAGGTCGATGTTGAAAGTGTGGACAACAGGCGTGAGGCTGAAAGGGTGGACAACAGGTGTGAAGCTGAAAGAGTGGATAACATGGTCTATGCTGAAATGGTGGACAGCAGGCTCGAGGCTGAAATGGTGGACAACAGGCTCGAGGCTGAAATTGTAGACAACAAGCTCGAGGCTCAAATGGTGGACAACAGGTGTGAGGCCGGAAGGGTGGACAACAGGCATGTAGCTGAAAAAGTTGATAACATGGTCTATGCTGAAAGGGTGGACAACAGGCTTGAGGCTGAAAGGGTGGAAAAAAGGCAGGTAGCTGAAAGAGTGGACAACAGATGCGAAGCTGAAAGGGTGGACAACAGGTTCGAGGCTCAAAGGGTGGACAACATGCACGAAGCTGATAGGGTGGATAACAGCATCGATGCTGAAAGAGTGGACAACAGGCATGGGGCTGAAAGGGTGGACAGCAGGCATTAGGCTAAAAGGGTGGACAACATTTGTGAGTCTGAAAGGGTGGACAACAGGCATGAGGATGAATGAGTGGACAATAGATGCGAAGCTGAAAGGGTGGACAACAGGTGCGAGGCTGTAAGGGTGCATTACGTGGTCTGTGTAGAAAGGGTGGACAACAGGCACGAGGCTGAAAAAGTGGACAACAGGTGCGAGGCTGAAAGGGTGGACAACAGGCACGAAGCTGAAAGGGTGGACAACAGGATTAATGCTGAAAGAGTGGACAACAGGCATGGGGCTGAAAGGGTGGACAACAGGTGCGAGGCTGAAAGCGTGGACAATATGTGCAAAGCTGAAAGGGTGGACAAGAGGGATGACGCTGAAAGAGTGGACAACAGGCATGAGGCTAAAAGAGTGGACAACAGGCACAAGGCTGAAAGATTGGACAACAGGCGCAAAGCTAAAATGGTGGACAACAGGGTGATGCTGAAAGAGTGGGTAACAGGAGCGAGGCTGGAAGGGTGGACAACAGGTGCGAGGTTGGAAGGGTGGAGAACAGGCATGAAGCTGAAAGAGTGGATAACATGGTCTATTCTGAAATGGTGGACAACAGGCTCAAGGCTGATATGGTGGACAACAGGCACGAGGCTGGAAGGATGGATAACAGGTGTGAGGCTGAAATAGTGGATAATAGGGTCTATTCTGAAGAGTAGGAAAAGGCATGAGACTGAAAGAGTGGATAACATGGTCTATTCTGAAATGGTGGACAACAGGCTCAAGACTGATATGGTGGACAACAGGCACGAGGCTGGAATGATGGATAACAGGTGCAAGGCTGGAAGGGTAGACAACAGGCACGAAGCTGAAAGAGTGGATTACATGGTCTGTGTGGAAAGGTTGGACAACAGGCAAGTGTCTGAAAAAGTGGACAACAGGTACGAGGCGAAAAGGGTGGACAACAGGTGCATAGCTGAAAGAGTGGATTACATGGTCTATGCTGAAAGGGTGGACAACCTTTGCTAGGCTGAAAGGGTGGACAACAGGCACGAAGCTGAAAGGGTGGACAACAGGCATGAGGCTGAAAAGGTGGATAAAAGTCGTGAAACTGAAAGAGTGGACAACAGGCGCGAGACTGAAAGAGTTGACAACATTTGCGAGTCTGAAAGGGTGCACAACAGGCGTGAGGATGAAAGAGTGGACAACATATGCGATGCTGAAAGGGTGGACAACAGGTGTGAGGCTGGAAGGGTGGACAACAAGCACGAAGCTGAAAGAGTGGATTACATGGTCTATGCAGAAAGGGTGGATGACAGGCACGAAGCTGAAAAAGTGGATTACATGGTCTTTGCAGAAAGGGTGGACAACAGGTGCGAGGCTGGAAGGGTGAACAGCAGGCACGAAGCTGAAAGAGTGGATTACATGGTCTGTGCAGAAAGGGTGGACAACAGGCACGAGGCTGAAAAAGTGGACAACAGGTGCGAGGCTGAAAGGGTGGACAACAGGCACGAAGCTGAAAGGGTGGACAACAGGATCGATGCTGAAAGAGTGGACAACAGGCATGGGGCTGAAAGGTTGGACAACAGACACGAGGCTAAAAGGGTGGACAACAGGTGCGAGTCTGGAAGGGTCGATAACATGGTCTATGCTGAAATGGTGGACAACAGGCACGTGGTGGGAAGGGTGGATGGCAGGCATGAGGCTGAAAGAGTGGACAACAGACGTGAGGCTGAAAGAGTGGAAAACAGGCGTGAGGCTGAAAGACTAGATAACAGGGTATATGCTGAAAGAGTGGACAACAGGTGTGAGGCCTAAAGAGTGGACAGCAGGTGTGCAGCTGAAAGAGTGGACACAGGATCTATGCTGAAAGGGTGGACAACAGGTGCGAGGCTGAAAGAGTGGACAACAGGCTCGAAGCTGAAAGAGGGGACAACAGGCGTGAGGCTGAAAGAGTGGACAACTGGTGTGAGGCTGAAAGAGCAGTCAACAAGCTCGAGGCTGAAAGAGTGGACAACAGGCACAAAGCTGAATGAGTGGACAACTGGCATGAGGCTGAAAGGGTGGATAACAGGTGTGAGGCTGAAAGAGTGGATGACAGTGTCTACGCTGAAAGAATGGACAACAGGCACGAGGGTGAAAGAGTGGAAACAGGCGTGAGGCTGAAAGAGTGGACAAAAGGCTCGAGGCTGAAAGGGTGGGCAACATTTGCGTGGCTGAAAGAGTGGACAACAGGAGCGAGGCTGAAAGAGTGGACAACAGCATCGAGTCTGAAAGAGTGGGCAACATTTGCGAGGCTGAAAGAGTGGACAACAGGAGCGAGGCTGAAAGAGTGGACAACATGTGCGAGGCTCGAAGGGTGGACAACAGGCATGAAGCTAAAAGAGTGGATAGAATCGTCTCTGCTGAAAGGGTGGACAACAGGCTTGAGGCTGACAAGTGGATAACAGGCTTGAGGCTGACATTTGGACAACAGGCATGAGGCTGAAACAGTGGACAACAGGCACGAGGTTGAAAGGTTGGACAACAGGCTCGTGGCTGGAAGGGTGGACAACAGGCTCGAGGCTGGAATGGTGGACATCAGGCTCGAGGTTGGAAGGGTGGACAACAGGAGTGAGGCTGAAAGAGTGGACAACAGGCTTGAGGCTGACAAGTGGACAACAGGCGTGAGGCTGAAACACTGAACAACAGGCGTGAGGCTGAAAGGTTGGACAACAGTCTCAAAGCTGGAAGGGTGGACAACTGGCTTGAAGCTGGAAGGGTGTACAACAGGCTCGAGGCTGGAAGGGTGGATAAAAGACTCGAGGCTGAAAGTGTTAGGGATAGGCAGGGAAGGATGGGCCACCTCACGCAGTGCTTTTTAACTGGGGAAAGCACTCAATGTGTGTTGTACGCTGTCAGATGTGGCAGCTGTTGATTACCCCCAGTTAAAAAAAGCACTTTTGAAGTGGGAAGATTTTACTGAGGATGGATATAGGATCACATTCAGGACTTTCGTGCAGTTATAGAAAAGCCATGAGCAATTTATAATCAGGTTAAGAAATTTGTTGCAGAGGTGGGTTGAACTGTCAAAGACTGACCAGACTTTTTGTGACATGTGTGACTTATTTGTGGAGGAACAATTTATTGAACCATGCCCAAAATATTGTTGTGTTCAATTTGTATGTGGACACTTGAGAGTCTTTTTCATGTTCGCCAAGGTTGTAGATCATTTCCTGATTGCTCATCACAGACATCTCTCAACCATTGTTCAATATAGCATTACTAGGACTCGGGGAAAGTAGAATAAGCTTGTTGTGCTGAAAAACGATGAGAAGACAGTGGATTGTTGGAAGATGGACTTTTGCTTGTATAATATATTCGTCGAATCGTTGACTGGAAGGACCTATTTAAAGGCAAGGTAGACTTTGAGATGCAGTTTTATCAAAGCAATCGGATGAGCAATGTAGCAAGGGAGTGAATGTCTGGAGGTGCTTGACTGGGTATGCAAAACGCTGCTGGAGTGTTGCAGAAATATCTGTTGGGAGAAGTGGTGAAGGATGATTTTTGTATCTCCAAAGGTTGTGAAGTGAATTCCTGTAGCCTGGTGAAAACTGGAAGTCCCCAAGATACAGGTACCTCATGCTGAATTTGAATCACATATTAGAGATGACCAATGACCATCTATTGCTCGCATGCAGCAAAAATCTGCTTTTAAGCAGTGCATGCATCCAACCTCTTGCCATAAGTCAGATACCAATCATAAAAGGGAAGGTCAGGTGCTCTTGAAGGCCTCAGGTTGCTGCAGAATTGTGATGAAGGAGTTACTGAAGGAGGGCCAGTAAAATCAGGAAGTTCAGTTATATAGTGTTGTTGATGATTGACAACAAAGTAGAGAAGGTACAAGTGGTAAAGACTAAGGTACTTCAGGTAGTGGACAAAAAATGGAAATGCCATTGTAAAGTGTTGGGCCACCACGTGCAGCCAATGTGTCCAATATGCGCTGTGGAATAGAGTCCACTTGCGTGTGGAATTGTTCCGTTGAAGAACCTTATGACACGGTCTGCGGCCGAGGCTCTCGTAAATGAGTATAGTTGCCTGGGAATCCGGGATGAGACCTTGAGTGACATGAGTACCCAATTTGTGTCAGAGTGCATATTTGAGGTATCCTGGCTGTTGGATATACAGCAACTCGTGACCATACCTCACTGCCCTCTGGACAACAGGTTTGTCGGGAAGTTTAATGGGACCCTCAAAGTTGTATTGAGAAAATTTCGTTTGGAGCAACCAATGCAGTGGCGTTGGATGCATCAGTGCATAACATTTCACTTTTGAGAGGTTCTGCAGGAGTTGATGGGGCTTTTACCCTTAGCTTTAATGTATTCAATGTTGGTACATGGTTCCATGCACATCCGACGAGGAGTTATTAACAAAGCAGGCAGATACACCGGAGGTAAGAGATCATCAAAGGTACACTGGAGACAATTAAAGTGTGTGATTGGGACAGGCAGTGTGAGCTTTTGGGGGTCACCAAATGGAATGCAGTTTGTTCGGCCTTCATGATGACAATGTGGAGATCAAGAATGCACTACAGCCCACAACAAATGAGTTGAGGTCATTTTTGGATCTGAATGGATGCTAACAAGACTACATCCCTAATATGCGACTTTCAAAATGATGGATGAATGCTAACGAGGCCTTTTGCACATGCGCTGTGTCTGAGTTTACAGTGACTCGGTTATGCTCGACAGGCACTTTTAGCTTGCAGTTGTGAGCAAAAGAATTTATGATTTATTTGTATCTCTTATTAAAATCTAATTAAAACAGTTTTTTTTCACATAGTTTTCAAAATTTAAACAAAAGAGCAGCAATTTCAAGATGGTTAACCATAATTGTTCTCTTCCCGAATGTAAATTGGACTTTCGGACATGTAAGAAAATCTGTGGATGAGAGTTGCTGGGATACCCATAATTTCCTGTTAGTACATGCGAGTGGTAGTAGTGGATATATACCAGAGTTGGTGTCAAAGCCACCCAATACTCGCCAGTTTATACATTTATCGTTTTTAAAAGATTAGTGTAATAATATTTTTTATAAAGCATTGCAGTGAAGTCTGATCCAAATAATTTTAAAGCAATATATGTATTTGTATATTGTAATCAATAAACTAGTACACATATTAAATGAATGGTAAGTGTCTAGTATAAACAGGCGAGCATTGGGTGGCTTTGACACCATCTTAGGTTGAAATTTTAAAACATTTAAAATCATTTGTTAATTTCAACTTCACTACACCAATAGTACACCCAAAAGGAACCTCCATGCCAAATATGAGCATCCTAGTATACATTTTAAATGAATGGCAAGCTTCTAAAAAATAACTTGCACCAAAAACTTTAACGTTGATGTGCTACAAAAAAGTTAAGTTCAAAGCAGGTCAAAAATTTAAAACATTTGAAATTATTTTTTTATTTCAACTTCACTACACCAATAGCATACCTCAAAGGAGCCTCCATGCCAAATATCAGCATCCTAGTACACATATTAAATGAATGGCAAGCTTCTAAATAACTTGCACCAAAAACTTTAACATATTCACGCTCACGCTCACGCCGGGGGTATCACTACAGCTCTCTATTCTTCGAACAGGCGAGCTAAAAAAAACACACACACATGGACAGACTCTTCTCCTTTTACCAAGAGATGCAAAAATCTCATAATTTCTCTTGTGGCCCTGGAACCAAACAATATATATATATATATATATATATATATATATATATATATATATATATATATATATATATATATATATATATATATATATATATATATATATATATATATATATATATATATATATATGTATACATATATTATGGTGTTTTCAGCTTGC
This sequence comes from Eptatretus burgeri, assembly GCA_024346535.1. Classification (NCBI taxonomy): domain Eukaryota; kingdom Metazoa; phylum Chordata; class Myxini; order Myxiniformes; family Myxinidae; genus Eptatretus; species Eptatretus burgeri. The sequence goes on from BROF01006308.1 coordinate 36,231, forward strand.
CCTCCCCTCCACCTCCACTCAAACATGATTAATGATAAGTATCATGATTTTTAAAATAACCCCGTTCATTGACAAGCCCCAGCTATATCCTTCCCATCTGTGTTGAGAAGCAACCAAACCAGATACGGTGTCTCCCTCTGCGGTCTGCCTGAACGTTGGGCAATCCATCAATCCATCGTCTTTCCAATTTCAGACGTCCATTAAATATATCACAAAGCCTGTCATGTCCACACAAGGTAATCCCGCAAGGTCGAAAGACCACACGCTGACAGGGATGATTGTGGAGATCAGTTAGAATACGCCCGTCCACAGGCTTTGCACGGGCCTGCATTTCTTTTTTTCATTATGGGCTGCAAGATATCACCTTTTTGGGTGATCAGGAAGTTCTCCACGTCTTTTGTTGTGCAGAGGCACACCCCTACATTACGGGTAAGTTTCCAAGTATTTTCCGCTTAAAAAATTTTTTTCGAAGCTTTGTGGACCATTTTAGGTAACAATCCTGATCTGCCATGCATGATATATGTTCCCTCTCCCGATGACCATTGCTGCTCGGAGTTTCTGTGCATGTGTGCCGAACATTTTGGGGTGGATTACGACATGTTGAAAGTGTCACGTAATATGCGGCCATCGCTGTACCACTTACGAATTTGATGAAGTATCAACCCTGTAAGGTGGTATAATTGGGGAGTAGTGGAGGTTGTTTAAGAGAAGGCCTACATAACCCTCAAGCAACTCCTCTAACAAGACCATTTTGAGGTTACTGAACCAAAGTAAAACATTGTTCCCAGGCCCTTTCTGATATTGTTATTGGGGCTGTTTTTGTTATTTTGTTTTTGCAGTGACATTAGGGCAGACTCTTCCCTGTCAGTTCTGCATGTACGAAACTGATGAATCGAGATTAAAAAACACCGTCTCAACCATGGCGAATGAATGACGTGTTATGATGTGGCATCAAGAGATTTATACTGTGTCTCTATGGGATTGTATCTGTTTTGCATATTGACCATCAATGATTGCCATACAAGGATCAGGAAATTTTTCTCAATAATGCCTCTATTTGGCTCTTTTTTTTAGGTTAGCATGTAGTGGAGGCTCTGATAGTATCTGACGAGTCTTAACAAGGTTGAGGCCGCGCAGCCTAATTCACATTCAGTCCACTCTAACTCACCGACGTTACCTTCTACTTCCTATCGAGTTGCAAATTCCTCAAAGGAATCATCACCGCTGCCACCATGTAACAATATGAAAGCAAGAGTTGGTTTAAGATTCTGCTTTATTACCAAGATAGCTCAAGACTCAGACACACAAGCTGAGTGTTGTTCTTGCACACCACCAAGCCACAAGAGAGTTTTATGTGTAGAGGGAAAGACAACAACAGGACCTCTTTCAAACTTTCATTTTCCTTTTGTCCTCGACATGCCATCTGTTGCTTTAGCCGTCTTGCTCGCAACTGGTTCTCCTGAACGGGCTCTTTACAAAATAGCCTTGCCATCGGACCATCCCACAGCCCACCACAACATCCCACCTCACTTACCTGGTCCTTTGTTCATATGAATGGTGATCAACCATGGTGCCGTAGAAATCTAGTTCAATTGTAAGATTCGTACCATTTTTGTTCATCTCATCTTCTTGTCTTATTTATTGCCTGAAGACATGTTTGATTGTCTACATCGTTATATCTTCAAATAAACAGTGCTGTCCAAATGCACTCCTTATGACCAACAGGTAGCTGGCGTATACACGTGGCCCAGTGGGAACTCTTACGCTGGCCACTGGGCACAAGGCAAACGGCACGGCCTGGGCGTCGAGTCGAAGGGCCGTTGGGAGTACCGAGGCGAGTGGACACATGGTGTGAAAGGCCGTTATGGTTCACGAAGTAGCCCGGCCAGTGGAGCAAAGTATGAAGGCACATGGAGTGCCGGCGTACAGGATGGTTATGGCACCGAGACCTATGGGGATGCAGGTAAGGCGAGTTGAATCAACATATGCTTGTGACTTAAGGCTTCTTTCAATGGAATAGGTGAAAATTACCTTAAATGGTGGTTGATCCACCTTGGCAAAAAAACTGATGTTTTGAACCTTCCGTGAGCTGAGGTTTTTTGGGGGGTTTTTTGTATACACAGTCGAGGCTCGTATGAGAGCTAAAACACAACGTACAACAAGGGGAGCAGGAGATAAGAGAGGTGGGAGAGGGAAGGACAAACCAGTGGGGAACAGAGAAATTAGGAGATCTGTGGACGGGAGAGAGATGGGGTGAGGTACACAGGGTAAACAAGATGGACACGACAGGGATTTTCAGGCTCTTACACTACAGAGAATTTCAGGAAGGAAAGCAGGGAAGTTGAAGGAGGTGGGTTTAGGGTGGATTAATGGGGGTAGAAAAGATCAAAGTTTTGGATGGTGGAAGATAAGAGATGGTGGTGAACAGCTGTTTTAAAGACCTCGAGAGAAGAATGGGAGTTTTTTTCCAATGGTGGGAAAAAGAGGAATGAAAGAGTGAAGGTGAGCAGTGATTCTTGATATTGGTATTTTTACCACAAGGGGGTTGCTGGCAGACCGTGAGCACCCTGAAAAAATATGGGGGGGGGGAACGTATCTCAAACATAGCAGGGTAGGGGGGGCGAGAGTGGAGAGGAGGAAGTGGAAGACAGAAAGATCACTGACCTGCCTGTGGTGAGAGAGTGAGAGACCCAAAGATTCAGCCTCATCGCAAGAGATAGCAATGATCCTACATGCCTTGGTTTCCATTGCGTGAAGCCGAGAAAGGTGAAAGGCAGGAGTAGCAGCCCAGAGGAGAGACATTACTCCATCAGGCTGCAGAAGAAAGCTTTGTATGTGGTCAGGAACTCAGGTGTGCAAAGGAAGGACTTTGCATGATGGAGGATGCCCAGTCTGCAACTGGCTTTGGAGGCCAGCTTAGAAATGTGGCTTTCCAAGGAAAGAACATGGCAGATAGACAGACCCAGAAGCTTGAATGAAAGGACTTCTTAAAGAGGATTGCTGAAAAAGTAGATGGGAGTGGTGGAGGGGGGGGTGGTTCCAGATGGTCCTTTCACAGAAACATTGTGACAGTGTGAGATTTGTCAGGACTTAAAGACATTTTCCACGTGTTGGACGAGCTTTTGATTTTATCCAGATTTGTAGAGAGCGAAGAGGCTGCTGCGAGCTTATCTGAGGGATGAGAGATGGTACGGCAGAGGATAGAGTCATCAGCAAAGCGATAAAGAGGATTTTCCAGAGTCAGACAGATCATTGATGAAAACCAGAAAAAGAACAGGACCCAGAACCCTGCCTTGAACTCCAGCCTGGACATGAAGAAGGGATGAGAGAACTCCATTTATTGCCACACATTGGATGCAACTGGAGAGGAAGTCTGCGAGCTATGAGTGGAAATTGCCTTGGATACACAGGAAGAGAGTTTGGTGAGCAGGGCAGGGTGCCAAACCGTATCAAAAGCACATGAAATGTCAAGGGATATGGCTCTATTTTCATGCCTGGCATGAAGGATCTCCATCCATTGTTGGGAGAGCAGGAAGAAGCAGCATATCCCGGGTAGAGTTACCTGGTCTGAAACCAAATTGATAATATAATCAGAAATTAAACCATTGGAGAAGAGGAAGGATTTGATGTCTTCAGCGATGATGGATTCCATAACCTTGCTGATGATTGAGAGAAGGCTGATTGGTCTGTTGTTGCAGGGATCTGTTTTTGCACCTTTTTATTCAGAGCAGTAATGTTTGCTGATTTCCAAGCAGATGGCAGATGACCTTGAGCAAATGAGAGGGTGAATAGAACAGAGAGAGAGAGGATGAGCAAGAGCAGCAGAGCAGGTTTTTAGGACACGTGGGCTGATGCCGTCTGGACCGGTTGCAGAATCTGAGTCGGGAGAAAAGACTGAGACTCCACCTTGTCGGGAGAAAAGGACACAGATTCCAGGGACAATTGGATGCAATTGGGTAAGGTGGGTACAGAAAGCGATGGGTTTCGGAAAGAAGATTAGAAGCAAATACTGAGGTTCGACAATCAGCCTTTTCATGTGCGGTATCAGCTGTGCAGCCTTTTGAGGTAGGGGAGGGATGGAAGCGGAACATACACCAGAAACAGATTTGATTATATGCCACCAGGATTCGGAGGAGGGAGAGAGGTTTGATAGTTCAGACTTGAGCTGAGAATGATGTTGTTTTCTGGCTCTCCGAACGGTAGATAAACACTTGTTCCGAGCTTTATTGAAGGAACTGAGATTACCCTCAGTGGGATTTGCCTTCCATGAGGTGAAGGCAAGTTGTTTCAGGACAACTGCACCAATGAGACAACTGTCCCAATTTCAGTCCCAATGAGTAGGACAACTGAAGACGAGATGGGATAAATCTGTGCATGAAAGAGAGCAAGTTTCTTTGTTAGAATTCCCAAGATGAGTTGATGTGGGAGACCAGTCTAGAAGTTTGATGGCTGCTTGAAGTCCCTCCCTACCAGTTGGCCTGAGTGAAATGCCAGACGATGGCACTGAGGTGGTTCTCTGATAACAGCCAGAGAGATGTCCACTTTGACAAGTATGTGGTCAGATGAACCGATTGGAGCAGAGAAAGAACAGCAGATATTGTCAGGGAAATTTGTCAAAATCAGATCCAGAAGAGATAGAGTACCATTTGTTGAGATCCGGGTCAGGAAACTGACAGATTGTGTGAGTCCCAATGAGTCGCAGAAGTCTTTTGCTGAAGTACCATGACAGGTGAGAGAGGTACCCACACCCAGCCAACTGGCATGATGACAATTGAAGTCACCATAGGTTAGGGTTAGTTTGAACCTCTGCCCCCATTTTGCTCTGCTGAAGGGTAAGGTCCGATACGTCGGTGTTTCCTTTTATTCAAGGTGGATCAACCATCATTTAAGTCAATTTTCCATCGATTCTTACTTCCTCCACCACCCACACAGATCGCTATTTGTGTGCTGAAATTAGCGATTATTATTACTTCTCTCAATGGACCTGTGGTCCACACAAAATGAGAGCCATTAATCAACAGAAACTGGAAAAGACCACGATTGGATTGAGAGTAGGAAGAAGAATCATTAATGAATTTCCAAATTGGAAGCACAAGAAATCCAACAGTTCTGGGGTCAGGTGGATGCTCAGCCACAGAGGTTGCATAGGTGAATGGGGATGCCTGTAATATCACTAGTTCGAGATGATGGAATTGTTTGGTACTTATAAAATGGGTTATGCCATCATTGCATTTATTGAGAAACTGATAACATGTAATTTATACTCCAATTAACTGACACTTTCTGGTCACAGGAACGTACCAAGGCCAATGGGTAGGTGGAATGAGACAAGGATATGGTGTGCGGCAGAGTATACCTTATGGACTGGCCGCAGTGGTCTATTCTCCGATGGGTACGTCTCTCTCCTCGCTACGCAGTGAGCATGCCAACGGCAGCATACCCACTTCACCCACTGGGGAAGCTGCCTCTGAGAACACCTTCAAAGATCCAGCTCTGACCCAAGCTGCCACACCGTCTGCACCTCTCGCTGTCCACTGCGGCTTTGCCCTCACTCTACGAGCAGACAGCAAAGCCTCTACGGGACTGAGCTCAGGCAGCTCCCGCTCTCTGTCAGGTTCTCGACGCTCATTACTCGATGCACTACACTTCCGCCGCTCGACGTCACGAACATCCCTGGCCCGCAGTGAAACCCCCATGAGTATGGAGAGTGAGTCGAGCTCAATGGCCAGTGAGGGAGCGATGTCTTTACCAGCAGGCGGTCATGGTTCAAATGCCACTGAGGAGCCAGTGGACGCAACAGCCACAGAGGTAACAGAGGAGAATATTGCTGACATTTGATCGTCCACATAATGTTCTGTGTGTTTCTAAGGAAGAACGTAATATCAGAATCAGATCAGGTCTGGTATCCCAAGGAATAATCACGATATGTTGTTAATAACGAATAAACTCTACATATATCGAAATAAATATTCAACACCTGTCCCAGAAGAGAGCAGGGAAGACGTACCATCCTCTGCATGCTACCTGGTGAAAAGGAAAGTTAAGCTGGCTGTTCGGTTTCCTTGCACACCTTACATATATTGATGCAATTGCAACAGATTAGGTTACAGTGTGCCAGTACTCTTTCAAGATTCGAAATTCTCAAATTGCAGTCACACAGGTAAAATGGTAACCAAAGAGACATCACATTTAGAACTGGTTGGAAAGGAAGAAACTTGTAAAATGCATTAAAAACAAAAAACATTGTGCAGATTGTTTTATGATTGTGCAATCTCTCTCTCTCTCTCTCTCTCTCTCTCTCTCTCTCTCTCT